>JAOYSI010072837.1:0-20854 GCA_025775065.1 Hiodon alosoides | reverse complement strand
GAGAGAGAGATAGAGAGAGAGAGAGAGAGAGAGAGAGAGAGAGAGAGAGAGAGAGAGAGAGAGAGAGAGAGAGAGAGCTAAATCCTTAATTGGGAGCAATTTGATTAATTTGGTTCTTTTGGAGACGGGAAGTCCAAGTACTCTGTGTCTGAGGCTCTGTGTGTTTCATCTTCCCTCAGTATCATTGAGAATAATCAATGCCCTAGAGCTGGCTGCTAGGAGAGAGGCTCCATGATTGCATTCCCACTGATCAAGGCCATTATCATCCCATTCACTAGCACTGGGATCCAGATTTTTTCTCTTGTTTTTTTTTCTTTTTTTTTTGGCTGGAGCCGCCAGTCAAGTTAAATCCTGCGTTGTCCATCCCTTTGGGACAGCTTGATGCAACATTTCGTCCGGCAGATGATCACACTCGGGTCAAGGGTGGGAAAGCCTAGCACCGCAGCCTGGGTGAAAGTTGATGGGATGTCCAGCCAGGAATCCCGAGGCATCGGCTGCTTTCATGGGCTGGGCTTGGGGGCCGGTACCTAGGAGAACCCTGGTGCCCAAGGGTCAGGGGTACACGGGCGCCACCGCATTCCATCACTCTCAGAGACAGAGTTCCCCTTTACATGGAGCACAGAAGCCGGCTGTCATCTCTGACTCAGCCTGTAGATCACTGAGATTTATTGTTTCCCTGGAGTCCTAACATCATCACAACATTGTCACACTCACACACACACCCTCTGGCACATTTCCCTGTTATCCTCTGCATCTACATCAGAAAAAAAAGTTATATTATGACTAAGATATATGATGCAGGAACATATCCCATACAATGGTGTTTTCCCATATTTTAGCAAAAATAGTTTTTTGTAACTGACACACACCCTGCCTACACTGAATTACAAAACTGGCAATACTGTTAGTGCATGTAATGAGTATAACGTACACCTGCTTCAATGGGAAGTCAAATGGATGTGACCTGTGTTCAGCTGGATGTTTTATTTAGCTTTCCTCACAAATTTGTGCACTTTTCACTCTTCTTGATGCATTAAACAAGTCCATCTTACCAATTGCACCAACAGGCAGATTTCACAAGTTCATCTATCGGTTTTCCTTATACCCATGTCCTAAATGCTGCAACGGTAAGCAAAGAAAAGCTACACACCATTAGCATGTGTGCATTCCCGTTTCCCCTGAATACTAGAAGTGGTTATTTTTCTCATAAAATTGCTGTGTCTTTGCCAGCGCTGCCTGAACACCGCATTGACACGCGCCCCCGGAGACTCGACTGCCCCAAAAGTGGTACGCATGGAGTAACATTTCTGTCTTTCAGGGTGTCAGCACCCTGTCCTCAGGGTGTCCTCAATCTCACTTATACTAGTTTTTTGCCATAAACAAAGTTAAAAAATTAAGACAAAATAAATGAATTGGAACATATCGCAATACTTTTTTTAATTTTTAGATTTATAAAACATTTCAGATTTATAAAATCGAAGAGCAGCCTGTCATGTCCACACAGTCACCTGACTCAGTATTTCTCTCAACATGTCACCCTCCCGTCCTGCGGTTTCTTCTCTTACTTCCATTGGCTATTCACGGCGTTTCTCAGGAGATTGAGTCATAAAACCTTGCGCACACGCACAAGTTACGATCAGTCGGGGACAGGAAAATATCTGACATGTTTGAGATTTGGCAGGAAGTTGTAAGTATGTCAAGGATGTCACAGAAGCAGTTAGCAGTTAGATTATAGCGGCATTAAAATCTGACAACTAACAAACTCCTAAATTTAGTCAGAATGTTGCCATTTTAGAAATATGATGTCAACAGAGCAATTTATGTTTAACAGAACCCGACTGAAATCTCTCTGCTAAGGAAAGAGTGAGGTATGGGCCATTCTATAAAAATGGAGCAAAATTGTGTCCATAACATTTTTCTTAAAATGTTCAACCCTCACCTCTGTGTGGCATGTTCATAGACCTGCCATCCACGGTATACACACAGAAAAAAAAAGCGTAATGTTTACAAAAAACCCCACTTAACATACACTTTAAATGGGCAAAGACCAGGGAATTCTGTTTGAAATGTGAATTTTACAGCCAATTAACAATCTTCAGACGTATCGCAGATCAATAGTGGGGTTGTCTGCCTTTTCTTCTCATATCTCCTTCCTGACTGACACGCAGCGAGGCCCTGTGTCGGCCATCGCGGGACCCCAGCCGCCATCAGAGCCTGACCATGTAAAGAATAATATTTTCCCAGTTTTATCAGCATTTGTTCAGTGGGCTGTGGAGACAGTCTGTCTTTGAGATCCAGATAACAATTGCAAACTTCAAATTGCACTGTCTGCCAGATTGGTCGAGGCATGGGCGCAAATGCATTCTTTATGAGCCAAATTAGAGGCGTATCTGCAGATAAAGGTATAACGAGCCTGTGGCAGGGACTGCTCTGCCCTTTGTCACCCCCTCCCTATTATTGTTTTGGCTTCCTTTGGTTGTGCTAGACGGTACTGCCTCACACTAACAACCAAGTAAATCATTTTAGGTCATCTCCCTGTGGAACACAAATGACTCCCAAACCTGGGTAACCACTCCAAAGCATACCTGAGCCATTGTGCTCATCAAAAGATATAGCCATGAACCCAACACGACTTACGTCAAAGCTAGATATTTACTGAATTTAACAGTCTCTCAGCATCAGAACAGTGGTCAGGTCATTACCTTGTGATCTTGTACATTAGGTTCTAAGTAGATCACATTCTCATTTGTTTGGTTTGAATTGGTCAGTGGTCTTTTTCGAGACCACTGAAACACACTGACTTATAGACTTATTTGAGACCTTATTTATAATAAATGGACAATATAATAAATCTAACTGACCAATGGATCAGTTTTGTCTAAATTCACGTCTGTTCTCAAGGGCCACCAGAGGAAAGTTCATAGTGTAGAAAAAAAAAACAGTAGCTATACTGTTTATGATAATAAGATACAAAAAAAACATCAGCCGGATTCCAAGTTAATTGACGGTTTGCATAATGTGGCACTCATCTCTGTGTTGCTCAATCAATAATTTGAGCCTTGAGGGCAGAAAAGTTAATTATATTGACTCTGGAATTTGGCAAGTCCATAATCCTTAGTAACATAAAGCAACAGCGTTCTTACGTCATAATTTCACGTGTGGTTATTTTACTCAGATGCACCAGTTTCCTCATTAGCTTAACAAACGTTGAGGGATTAACATTGACATGAGCGACGACAATCTGTTTGTGTGTCATCTCAGTTTTGGTCTATGAACTGATTTATATATCCTGGGTTATATATTCAGCATCTGTTAGTAAACTGGCCTGCACACCACAGGCTCACAAGCACACTCGACACACAGACAGACAGACAGACAACGTAACACAACATTAAATACATAAAATAGAATACAAACACATCTTCCATTTTACTCAGCCTGTGGTACCATTATCAACTATGTTGTTGTTGCTATTTGTCAATTTAACATCATAGTGAAATGTACAGATGGGTGACAAATTAAAGGAAACAGCAACATGAAGTGTCTAAGTAAGGTGTTGGGCCACTACAAGATGCAAGAACAGCTTCGATAGCATAGATTCTACAAGTCTACTGGAGGGATGGAACACCATTCTTCCAAAAGGTATTTCCTCATTTGGTGTTTTGATGGTGGTGGTGGAGAGCGCTGTCTAAGATATCCCATAGGTCTTAAATTGGGTTGAGATCTGGTGACTGCGAAGACTATTGCGTTGGATTCACGTCATTTTTTACACTCAACCAACCATTCAGTGACCCCTCGTGCCCTGTGGATGGGAGCATTGTCATTCTGGAAGAGACTACTCCCATCAGGATAGAAATGTTTCACAATGGGATAAAGGTGATCACTCAGAATAAATTCATAAGGATTTTCTGTGACCCTTCCCTCTAAAGGGACAAGTGGACCAAAACCATGCCAGGAAAATGCTCCCCACAGCATAACAGAACTTCCGGACCCCCTCACTGTAGGTTTTTCCTTTAATTTGTCACCAGTCTGTATGTGACACTAAGTATAGTATTACGATACAAAGACAAACTATGTGTTAATTAAATTAAATTAATATTGTTAGTTTGTTTTTGTTTTTTGGCATACTTTAAAATACTAAATTACTAACGTTCAGTCATGTCATGTTGATAAAAAGCTTTACAACACTGATCTAGTTCTAGTTTCACCTATCTTGTGTCACATTGAGTTAATTACTGAATTGATAGCTTCAAAACTGCTACCAGTGAATAACAGTAAAGTCTTTTCAAACTTACGGCATGCTAGCCTTCAAAGACTGCAAGCCCAGAGATCGAAGAGCTAAAATCTTTTTGATATTTAGATACATATTCTTTTTTGCTGGTTTCTTTCTTACAAGCATAAACTGAAATATTTTTATTGTTTAATTCATAATGGCATTATGTCTTACAAGAAATAATATATTGGGAAAAATATCATCAGATTCCTTATATTAAAATATTTTTTAATGATTTTAAACAGCAAAAGCTATTTTAAATATGCATCAGCTGGTGCAAAGTTATCTGCTGTGTCTGGTTTGGCTGTGGTGTGTGTTGTATTCCCCAAGCTTCCTCTTTAAGCAAAGTTGTAGGATGTTCATTAGTCCTACAATCAGTTTATCTGGTGTCAGGGTCTGACGACTGGCCTGCTTGGCGTCAAGCTAGTGAGAACCATGCATGCCTCCCATTTAGAACCTGCTGGTTGATAGTGTATCAGCAGACAGGTCGCGCTGAGGAGACAGGGTGTCCGGCACCAAACTGCCTCCCAAAAATAGTTCCCTTCCAGGCACAGGGGGCCCCTATCGCCCAGGGAGAGTGGTCTGGAGAGGAATAACATGTCATCAGGCGCACTGATGTTAATGGCTCTTGCAGAGAGACTGCAGGCTACTCTGTCCAGGAGGTGGCAGAGTGCTTTAGACCCTAATCTATCCGCCCCCCGCCCCTTCTCACCCACCCACAGTGCAGTGAGGGAGCCTCTTTAAAACACCCAGGCAGATACTGGTGGCTCATACCATTCTTAACATGCCTACTCCTCTAGTTCTGAGTCAGGGCGCCGAGACCACTGGGCTGCCCAAGCAGAGTCACTTCTGTTTGTTCGGTGGCCAGTATATACCTAAGAAGGTCTCCTCCTGCTCTTGATTACATAAAATATATTAATTAAGATGCTTGTTATATCTATATAAAATAACAGTAATGGGGGAGGTTAATCAACCCCGTCTGAGAATACTCAAAATATCTGAACAACTAACATCAGTCTTACAAAACACTGGTTTTCAAACTGTTTATATTGGATTGGCCCTGTATTGATGGCACTGAACAATAGCACGATCACTTTGCCAGTTTATGTTTATTTCACTTGCTACTTCCAGCAAACGTCTTGGCAGAGTCTTTAAACTTACCGTCTGTTACTCAGGAGCTGAGGCCACAGCCTGTCCGTTGAAACATGTTTTTTTCATTAAGTACCTCTGGCCATCTCTCTCCACCCATTGAAAGCAGTTGATTTAAACCCTGCTGGCGCAGTGAGGTCAGCTCCGTGACCTCCCTCCCTGGGATGATTTACACGGGGGCCTCTGGTTACTGTTTCTTCTCCGGCCGAGTCGCTGCCCAGGCATAACCCTCCCTAAAGAGTCACTTGCCTGGACCTCTATTGAAAGGTAATTAGTATCATACCCAATGCTACCCCTTTCCTCCATTCCTTTGTGGACAGAATAAGTCAGGAGGGGAAAATAAGAGAAGGGCGCTAAAAGGAAGCATTGAATCACGGGCCGAATACAAGAGGGTTCCAGTCCAACTGCTAATCCTGTACTGGCCTGTGTGGAGACGAGGAAATGAGGAAATTCATGCAGCTAATATAATGGACTTGTCATAATGAATGGTGGAGAGAAGCTCTTTTCATGTCCCTTCACTTGGAGAAGGCCATATTGAGGGACGGGGTGGGGGGTTGATGTCAATGTCTTTGTGCATTAGCTTAAACTAGTGGCTACTGCACGCTTGTACATACAGTGACAAAACTTAAACGATCACAGATCCTGGGTCCAGGTGATCTGCATTCGCCATACAGATCCAAGTTTATGTACCGAGGGCTTCAACCAGAAGTTCAGTTTCTGCTCCTGTTCTTGGGCTGCTGTTCTTTGGTTTTTTGTGGATTGGTTTGCTTGTGTAGTAATTGGTTTATTAGTATTTTATATATACATATACTGGATAACATATAGATATTTTGTTTTGTTTAGATATAGATATTGATTTGTTTGCATATACACTGATACATATATTTTGGTTTATATATATATTGCTGGCATATAGACTGTTAGCTTGGCCCTTTAAAAAATTTTAATCACTACCTAATTGCAAACTGATCATGATATCAACCTACTTATTTAACTTTATTTAAAATTGAAATATCAACAACATTTGCAGCTAGCGGAACATTATCTTTGTAGTTACTGAAAACAGGCAATGCTTAGCAATGGCGCTAACTAAAAAGGCCTACTCTTAACGTTATAATAGCTAGCTAGATTAACAACCTAAATTAGCTCACTAAAGGCGAGTGTGCACTCTTTTTCCGAAAGAAGACCAAGGAGTTCTGCAACAGATGGTTTTGACAAAGTCTTTAGAAGAACTGTGGAAAGTTCTCCAAGATGCATTGTCTTATAAAACTGCATGACAGTTTACCTATGAGAATTGAAGAAGTTTTTAAGGCGAAGGGTGGTCACACCAAATATTAAATTTATTTTTTGGTTGTTTTTTTGGGTTTAAAAAAAAAAAAGCTTTACTGTTTACTGCCCTTTATGGTTTTTATCTTATATTTAGAAACATTTCATTTTATTTTTGAAAGCAACTTCACTTTAGAGAATTTTTTTACATGTGCCTAAGCCTTTTGACTACTGTATATGGCGATATTTTTTTGTAATAAAAATGTAAACACATGTCTATAACCGATAAAATTACCTTTTGGTCCCTATTGTTCTCACTCTAAATACCATTAGCTGACTAAGTTAGTGTGTGTCAGGCTCTGCATGCTGCGTGGGCTGTACCATTATAAATGTAGTAATCAGTGGGGTATTCCTTTGCAAAACCTAGCATGATTTTATTTTATTACATGAAACAAGATTATTTGTACACAGTACTGTATGTGAGCAAGCCAATGTATATGTGAGCCAGCCAAAATATGCAAACAAACCAAAGTAAATGCTGACAAATGCTTACCATGTATAAACCAATAAATGTGCTATCAAACTGGTATATGCAAGCAAATCAATGCTATCAAACAAAATATATGTTGACAAACTAATACATAACAGGACAAATCAATATATGCACTGACAAACTAATCCATGATCGCCCACCAATATATATATATATATATATATGTATATATATATATATATGTATATATATATATATATATACATATATAAAATGTATGTATCATCAAACCAATACATATGGCATTACATCAATTAGCTGACCAATTAACCAATATAGATTATATGCAGAATATGAAATAATTATTTCCCAATAGTCACTGCTTCCAAACTTAAAAAGAGGTTTTTCTTGGGATGAAATCTAATTACGCTGTGATAGCTTTAGATTACTTTATTATTATTATTTTCTTCAGACATATACTCAAAACGTTAGTTCTATGTTTAAGTTTAAGGGGGGCCTGGCCAAAACAAGGCGATTAATCTACCATTTTAGTATGTAGATCTTCCAGCTTTGTTTCCAGGAAAGTAAACCACACTCAGACCACACGTCACTTCACTTAACATTGGCTGAACCGCGCTGGGCAAAGCATGGAGACATTGTATTATTGAGGCAGACAGCGCAATCATGGCTCTGCACGCCCTCCACTCAGACTGAATTCCCATTAGGAGCATTGAACTTTTAGCTATTATGAGTTCACTTTCACTTTTTGGTGCCATTTATTTATTTTCCTTTTATTCTTGAATCCACAAACTCACTGTCCCTTCTTCAGTTTGGAAGAGGAACACTCAAAGTCTCCATTGCTCATTCATCACAAGCCCCTCTAAGTAGAAGAAAAGCAGCAGTGGCTGCTGTTAGGAGACCATGTTTCTAGGAATAAAACTATGAATCATATTTTTCACAATTTCTCCAACAGGAAAGGAGGTATGGCAGACGGTGGGAAAGGCGTGCTGCTGTTGAATGGACCATAAATTATGTTCTGTATCAGAGTATCTATAGGTGAATGTCAGGTTTTCCATTTAAGAGATGAGGCTACATCACAGCTGGGTCATGCAGCAAGACAACGATCTGAAAACCATACATAAGAGAATGGTTGAAGAGTTCTGGAATGGCAAAATCTTGACCTAAATCCCACTGAGGTATTGTGACTAGGCTAAAAATGAGCAGTGCATTGATTTAAAACAGTTCTGCGTAGAGGGGACGGCCAAAATCTCTTCACTGCACATTGAAAGACGAATCAATAACTACAAGAAGCATTTGGTTGCAGTTATTGCTTTTATGTAATATTAGGCTTTGGTTGAAGATCTGATAACATTCAATGTCCGAAGTATGCAAAAATGCAGAAACGGGTCAGAATAGTTTTTCAAATACTTTTTCATGGTACTGTAAATGATGATATTATATATAATCTCCTCACAAACCACCAAGAACTCTCCCTTACAAGTCATATTTTGACTACTGTGGCCACTGTGGCCAAAGCTAAACCATTTATCTTTTGACTCTGAAAGCATTTATTTTTTAACTATTGTGATCCCAGTTTAACCATACTATTTCTCGCCAAGCCGTTGTGTATGTTCTAACTGTATTCCCTTGGGTAAACAGAGGGATCAAATAGGTATTGTTTGAATTCTGTGTTTTTCCTTGACTCAAGCTACCCTTATGATCCCGTGAACACAAAGAATCTTGACTTCATACTTCTATAGACTCTGTGTTGATACACTTCTGTAAGAGAGCAGGCATGTTAAAATCAATATAGCCCTGGGCTATACAACTAAAAAGGGGATCTCTCTCTCTGGAAAGCTATAGAATAACCATAGTAGGCTAAAGAATGATGAATGGAGCTGTGGTACTGTCAACTCTTATGCTTCAGTATAGACAAGAAGACTGCCAAGGGCTAGACAGGTTAAGAAGCTCAATGAATGCATTATGGCCCAAATTCTGCAAACAACTACGCAGCAGCTATGCAAAAAGCAGATGTAACCTGTAGATGTATTTCATCAATGGACTAAGCACACCCTTTGTTTAAGTTAGGAACATGAATCGAAAAGGTTCCCCTGGGCCGCCGAAATGGTCCATTGTTGCTCATTACTGGTGCCGTTTGATTCCCAGCGCGGAGCCGCGGGCCACACCGACTGCTCCAGGGCCCGGAGGCTGCTCACTCTCATTGTGATTTTACTCAATCTCGTATCTGGAAAGGGAACTCCACAGTGCCTGCCAGTCTGGCGCTCGCCGTCCTCCCTGCATGAACTCAGTAAACAGGGCCGCTCACAATGGGCGGCGTGCCGCGGGCTACCTCCCCTGTGCTTTATGACTAACCGTGGCCCTGTCGCAGAGGAAGACATCCTGGCGAGTAGGAGCGGAGCCGGAAAGAGTGCGGCCGTCTCAGTCCAGCAGGTCTGTTGTCAGGGTTCAATCCGAGGTGCTCCCATCAGAATGTGAGTAAACATCCCTCGTTCTACCAAACCCCCCCCCATTTCCATTCACATAGTTTTTGTTTTCATCTCTTATTCTCAAAAACATACCAGGTAACAGATCTGTTTTTTTCCTCAGCGCTTGTTTACAAATCTGGATTATTAAGATCATGTTTCCCTTAGTTTTCTGCTGCTTCTGCTTCAGAAAAATTCAGACTTGAATAACGTGAATTTCTGGATCACACTGTCCTTTAACATGGATTAACACTACTCATAAAACGGTAGTAATGGTTAAAAAACAAAAACAAACAAAAAAATGTACACAACAGAGATTCAAATAACACACAGCTATGGTCATGTAAACAAAAGGATGTTTCCAGCCAGGATTAAACTTGATGCAGCATTCTTTCCTTTATTGTTGTACCAAACGGGCTTTTGCCTCTGTTGATACAAAAGCATCTTGGGATTAACTTCATCCAAGCATGGCTGCGAGGCTCAGGGGGGGAGAAACGGGATAAATCTGACTCTGAGGAAAGCCGGCGGGTGCCAGGAATGGGTTTAGGCAAGCTGAGCCTCATTTATGGTGGAGCGGCTGAGGCAGCCAGAGCCCTCAACGAGCTGCTGGTGCTACAGGGCCAGGGACACGTGACAGGAGCACATACGTGGCCTGAAAATGGAGCCCGTTCGGGGACAGTCGCTGAGGCACTCTTTTGGGGGCAGGGCATTTTACGCTGGGCTACTCGGGTTTAGCGAAACAAGAACATATATTTAACTTTGGGAGAAACTGTGTGGTCAGAAAAGAAAGAAAAAAATTAGCGTGAATATTTATTCTGGATTGTAAGGACCACAAGGTCCCTACAGATTTTATCCACAGCCATTCGGCGTTCCACGATGTCTGTTCTGGACTCGGAACAAACAATAAGTCAACACTCGTAGCCCCCTGACACCCATGGCCTTTTGGCCAAGTTCCTGGTAGAGCCATCCGATTTGTCATCCTCTATATTTACTGGCTGTGTCGGAGCGCCGGGCAGGAGACCCCTCCTCCCCTTGTGTTCCGCCTGTCTCCACGGAGGCCAGCTCAGGGGCCTCCTCTCATTCATCTGTTTACTTTCTAAATAAGTCTCTGTTTAGACTTACATCAGTGGGGAAAGAATATCTAAGAAAACGAGGAAGGAAACGCGTTGAAAACAAAGGAAGAGGAAAGAAACCCTCTGTGATAGAGGCTGCCCCTTGCTGTTCCTGATTATAGCACAGCCACGGAGCGTTTGGCGCCATCAGAATTGGCCACAGGCAGGCGGCTAGGGGCAGACATGGGAGAGGAATACTGGCCCCTCTGAAAAAAGATTATGACTCTAACAAATACCAAGTAGCTGGGCAGACGAGAAGCGTTTAAGTGTTTATATACTGCAGATGTTCTTTTTGATTTCATCAAAAATGAGAAAAACATGGAGTCCTCCTAAAAAGTGCTGGGTATAATTAAATGTTATTTAACCAAATAGATGGTTTTTGTAGACCAAAAGCTCAAACAGTTCATCAACATATACTATGTATTTTTATTAAATTTTAGGCCACACACCATCGATAAAATACATCTCATGGACAGACGTAGTTTTTATTAGCATTTTACAGTTTAGATGACTATGGTCACCTAATATTGGTCCTTAACTTTGGAAAACAATGCTATTCGCTTACAAAAAGTTAACAGTATTAGTGAAAGTGACACACGGCTGAAGTGATTAGTCAAAGACAAGGACAAACAGAATGGCAGTTTGACTGAATACTTTGCTGTACGTTTCTATAAACCAGACTATAGATCGGCTTGCCTTTTCAGGACGTTGCAGATGATGTCCTCAGGCAAGCCAGTGTGCGGTGCAGCGTTAGTCTGAAAGGGAGAGCTGAGAGGGGCTGCTGACAGGGGCCGGGGAGAGACTCATGTGAGCCGGGCTTCTCTCACTTCGTGTTGCCAGTTTCCCTGCTTGCTGAGGGAGAAACGGCAGACGCAGAACAGTCTGTTCCATGGACACGCTTTCTTCCCAGGTCCTTTACATTCATTCCAGAAAGGCTGTCTGGCCCATGACAATGTTTG
The DNA here is from genome assembly GCA_025775065.1 of Hiodon alosoides. Taxonomy (NCBI): domain Eukaryota; kingdom Metazoa; phylum Chordata; class Actinopteri; order Hiodontiformes; family Hiodontidae; genus Hiodon; species Hiodon alosoides. The sequence goes on along the minus strand of JAOYSI010072837.1, from coordinate 9,119 downwards.
CAATTCCTTTGAGGAAAAAAACATAAAAACATAGTGTTGATATAGTACACGTAGTCTCAGCGTAATTCCCAACGTGATTCATTCTATTCATGAGAACTGCTGCTGGTGTTAGCGCACTGCAGTGTGATCTCTATTTTATTTCATTTTATTGTATTTAGTCCCAATGTTCTGCTTATAGGTAATTCTTTTTTTACTTTATAACAGAAAATGTATATTAAATATCACATTGTGGTATGGGTATTACCACAATGTACTGTGTAGCTATAACTAAACTAACTTGCTTCAAGGTAATACAAAAATATCATCATCATCATCATCATGAAAACTATTTTCTTTTAAACATCACCTCCATAACTGTTGAATTACTGAGAAACAGAATGTTATTGCAGCTAGTGAACTTCCCTGGGCCTGTAAACCTTTTGTGGGCTAGTGAACTTCTCTGGGCCTGTAAACCTTCTGTGGGCTTGTGAACTTCTCTGGCTCTGTAAACCTTCTGTGGGCTAGTGAACTTCTCTGAACCTGTGAAGCGTCTCTGGGCTTGTGAATTTCTCTGGGCCTGTGAAGCTTCTCTGGGCTTGTGAACTCCTCTGGGTCTGTGAAGCTTCTCTGGGCTTGTGAACTCCTCTGGGTCTGTGAAGCTTCTGTGGGCTAGTGAACTTCTCTGAACCTGTGAAGCGTCTCTGAACCTGTGAAGCGCCTCTGAACCTGTGAAGCATCTCTGGGCTTGTGAACTCCTCTGGGTCTGTGAAGCTTCTCTGGGCTTGTGAACTCCTCTGGGTCTGTGAAGTTTCTCTGGGCTTGTGAACTCCTCTGGGTCTGTGAAGCTTCTCTGGGCTTGTAAATCTTCTCTTGGCCTGTGAAGCTTCTCTGGGCTTGTGAACTCCTCTGGGCCTGTGTTGTATAAATACACCTTTTTTTTGCAGAATTGTGTTACAGCCCATTCTGTGAATGAAGTCTCACTCTGGTTTTTACTTCACCTGTAAACATAGTCATATTATTACTTTGTGGAAAAATGTACTAATATTTAAAATGCTTTTAACATCAATGATATGACAGGGTCTTGTGAATAGATGTGATTTTTTTTTAAACTTAGTTAGCATTAGTTAGATCAAACTGACGCCATAAAATAGACAAAGTACATTAAATAAATCAAATTTCACTGACATCAGAAAAAAATAGCAGTTGAACTGTCCAAAAGCTATTAAAGAATTTATCGCGATTTATCAGCTCAAATGCACCTACATTGTAAGCAGGAGACCGATTCCTTCAAATAACCTCTGAAGATTTTATTGTTTGCTATTAAATAATTTCCATACAAATGCCCTTGACATACTGCAGCAAAGACTGAATTTGCTTATGCTAAGTGCTAACACAAGTATAGGTTGAAGTCCAGCTCCTTTTGTTCACTTTGGTCAAGTTCTCCCGGTGTACTTGTGGGTTTCCTTGCAAGGTCCAAAGACTTGCGTGTTATGTGGATTGGCTCTGTGTGTGGCTGTGTCTGTCTCCTACCCTGCGGTAGACTAAAATCCTATCCAGGGTGTACCCTGCTTTGCACTCGGTGTCTCAGTTAGGCCCCGGCGTGCTGTGACTCTGACTGAGATTAGTGGTGACGGAGAATGAATAAACAGTTAAGAAGTGCATGGACGGATCACAATGGTGTTCTCTGGTGGTGGGGGTCATTTTCGCTGCAAACTCAAAGAGGATTGGTTCAATAAGTAAGTTTCACTGAGTAACATAGCAAATGATTGAAAGATTCCATGGCAACCAACAGCACTGGCAAAACTATACTATAAACACTGAGTGACGTTACAGCCAGACAAGGCGTAGATTAGGCACCAGCCTAATGTTACACTAGTTACACAAATGCATGTTTTACACCACTCGCGACGGCTATTTCCTTTGCAGAAAATGTATACAATTGTGGAAGGGCATGTTTATTGAGTTTGCTCATGTTGTAAGTGTGTGTGTATGTGGAGGGAGGTTTTCATGATATTGCCGGACAGCCTGCCACCCGGTTTGGGGATCATTTCCCTGTCAACAAAGTAAAAAGCTAATCGCTTCCCTCCTCTTTATGTTATTTATGTTACCTGCTGGGTGCACTTAGCCGTGGAAAATATTTTTGCCAATCATATTTGCGTGCGTCCAGGGGGGCGATGCTGCAGCCATTTACGTCAGTCGACTCAATGACTCTATCTAATCTCTACAGAGAAAAAAAAAAAGAAAAAAAAAGAGGAAAAAAAACGCTTTTTTTTTTTTTTACTTTTCTTCAAATGAGCCTGTAGGAACTGGGGAGCCATGTGGGCTGGCTGCTGGGAAGGCAGGAGTGAAGAGAAAAATCAGCACTAAAGATTTTAAACAGGAAGAGCATGGCGTCAGTACAGGCTGGAGATAAGCGCTCTGTGCTCCATACACAAACAGAGGCCTCTCTGGCCCTGTGGCTCCAGAGCGCAGCATGTTCTCACAGTAGCCCCGTCCCTCTCACCGCCGATGGCCCACAGCAGCATCCCATTGCACACGGTTGCGGGCAGAAGATCTGGCTGGGCCGAAACATTCTCACAGGCTCTGCAGTCTTAACGGGGTTTGAAGAAAAAAAAGTGACTGATTCTACTATCTGGAATGGAAAACAGCAGAGACTCGGCAGCACAATATAAAACCCCTTCGCACAGTTCATCCCCTCCTGGCTCTATAAATGTCACTCAAATTTAACTTTAGAAGTACTAATAAAGAACAAAGCTACCAATCGCTTTAAAGTCCTCACAACATAGTCCAGCCGGGCACTTAACACAGATTTTTCAAATGTGAATTTTCATATGTGACCTGGGCTGGGGAAACGCTTGTTTGCCTGTTTGAAATACTTGCTTGAGAGACAGTAGGCCAAGAAAGGCTGAGCGGTGGCTGAACTCATTTAAGCAATGTGTCTGTAGCTGATACAAAACTTCTGTGGGGGAGACTGCAAATGACAGCCATAGCAGTACATATAAGAATCAAGTTCTGTTTCCCTTTTCATGACATCAACACATCAAAGTGCCCAGTAATTATCTGACACCAGGAAACTGGAGGGCCTATGTGTAAATATTATATCCACCACAACTAGTCAGGACAGCATTCTTGGTTGCACTTACTGTAGTGCTACATAAGCATGTCAGCATAAATGAAAAAAATGTAAATGAAAGTGACCACATGAATTCCTAAAAATTCCGTTATAATAAATCATATTTCATAGTCACAAAAAAAAAAACATAAAGTGGTAGTGGTGAACAGTTCTAGACTGGTTATTAAAGGCATCCCATTGGCCAGAAGTTTTCCAGTTTATGCATCAGCGCAGAGGGGCCCTGATTACGCAGCAGTTTCTGCTGCCGAACACGGAACACAGGCTCTAGCAGTACAGGCGTTACCTCCCCCCCCAACTCACAGGAACTGCCCCGAACTCGGGGCAAGGGCACAGCCATGTTGTTTCACACACGCAGAGCCTTGGCTCCCAGCAGTGACCCCTCCTTCAAAAGTACAATAACACAGGATTATCCTTTCCCCTCAAAGTATTCACTAATGAATGTACAACAACAGCGGTTTGTCTGAAGCTGCCGGCGTCAAATTCACCAAAATTGATTTTGGAAATCATAACTTCTGTTGCTCATTTTACATTTTTCTGAGAATTTTGATATAGCTAAATGTTAGTTCAGGCTAGCAAAAAAAATCTTTTTTTTTTTTCAGAATTTAATTTCAGTATGTCATAATCTATTTGTACAAATATCTCTAATTTAGATTTTTTTTTCACACACTTATCTATAAATCGTATATAGCTATCAAGAAAATACTGCCTGTATAAAAGCAGTACTTTTGCTTCAGTATGTCTGTGAAGGTTATTTTCACCCAAACACTACGTACAAGTGATAGAACCAGAGGGAGTGAATCTTCTCCTTCACATGCTTGATTATTATTATATTATCATTAAAAGTGACTCAAGTAGTGACCAACCTGGTGGTCAGGAGCAGTACTGCGCCTCTCTCATTAGGGAGATGAGTAAAACCCCTACATGAAGATTGCTCCGGTGTGACACATGTGAGCAACATAATTGGATAACACTGGAGAATATGCAAGAACAAGCAGATGTGTAAGATCTACACCTGATTATACTAGCCAGATGCATACATTTAATCCATTTCACCTTTGGGAGTTAATAAATATATAAGGTGAGACCCTGGATGATACAAGTAAACCCCCATTGTTTGAGTTTATTGATTAGTATAACAGTAGAATTTTTTTTTAAAATATTGTAATATTACTTACATTAATGAAATAATTATTGTGACTTTTCAAACAGTAGTGGAATTAAGAAGAAATTGTTTATTTACATGACAACGAAATCGCAACCCTGAGCTGAAACAGAAGCTTGTGTCAGACGAGACAGAGACAGAGACAGAGACAGAGACAGAGACAAGGACAGAGACAGGACAGAGCAGTCTCTGTGTCAGAGAGGAGCCAGAGACAGAGACAGAGACAAGGACAAAGACAGAGACAGAGACAGAGACAGAGCAGTGTCTGTGTCAGAGAGGAGCCAGAGACAGAGAAAGGACAGAGCAGTCTCTGTGTCAGAGAGGAGCCAGAGACAGAGACAGAGACAGAGACAGAGACAGAGACAGAGACAGAGACAGAGACAGAGTAGTCTCTGTGTCAGAGAGGAGACAGAGACAGAGACAGAGCAGTCTCTGTGTCAGAGATGAGCCAGAGACAGAGACAGGACAGAGACATAGACAGAGACAGAGACAGGACAGAGACAGAGACAGGACAGAGATGTCCCTGTGTCAGAGAGGAGCCAGAGACAGAGACAGGACAGAGCAGTCTCTGTGTCAGAGATGAGCCACAGACAGAGACAGAGACAGGACAGAGCAGTCCCTGTGTCAGAGAGGAGCCAGAGACAGAGACAGGACAGAGAAAGAGACAGAGACAGGACAGAGACAGAAACAGAGACAGGACAGAGATGTCCCTGTGTCAGAGAGGAGCCAGAGACAGAGACAGGACAGAGCAGTCTCTGTGTCAGAGAGGAGCCAAAGATAGAGCAAAGACAGGACAGATAAGTCCCTGTGTCAGATAGGTAGGCATGAGCATTACAGGGTTGTAAAACTGTAAAGTCTGAATGAACTGCAACTGTTTATGTCATGCTTCTCTTGGAAAATCGGCTGGGCCCCATTCCAAAGCGACGCAAGCCTTAACAAAGACATTGTCCATGTCTCTGACATGCTCAAAGGAATAAGAGGGATTTGTTCTAATACTTTAAGCCAAGCGTGCTTTTGTTGGTTTGACAATGAAGACCAGTGTGGCTGTACTTTCTCCATACTTCTGTATTCCTTCATTTTTGTTTTCCCACATAGAGCAATTATTTCAGAAAGTGTCTTCAGTTTCATAATTAAATGAGCAGAGATACAAGCAATTTTTTCAGTAAGGAAATGTGTCCCACCAAACAGACAGCCTGTCTGTGTCTCGCCAGGAGTCAGAATTACTTTCCTTTGAGATAAGAGGGAGAGAGAGCAGAAATGAAAAGAAATTAAAGAGTTTTACTTTTTTTTTCCCAAGGAAAGATTGTAGACTCTGAGATGGCTGGCTGTGGTCTGCACAGAAGCCTTCGGCCACATGTGAGAATGTTTATAGTGGCGGGGAGTACACAGATAAATGTTGGCAGCAGCCCCATGCACAACCCAGGGATTACACTGCACAGGAACTCTGCTGCTGGACTGTGCTGGGCCAGTAAACCTGCGGCCAGCTTATCTCTCACATTTTCATTTTCTCAGGCCTCTATTCTTTCACTTTGGCAGTATTTTTGGTTTTTAATTTTTGTCTTTTATTCTTCATTACCTTTTGTCTAGGCCAACTTTTGACAACTTCTGTTTCTAATGTAGTCATTGTAATATATTAAAGCATAATCAATTGAAAGGTACTAAACTGTAATTATGTTGGACACATTTTCAAAATAAATGTCTTGATATTTTATGAAATAGGAATATAAAAATGTATTTATGTTTAATCTCCAGAAGAGAGTGGTGCTACAGTAACTCAACGGAGGTACATTCAAGTTGTGAACAGTCCGTTCCATTTCATCACAAGTATGCTCTATTGGGTTGAGTAAACTGACCTCACTGTCATGTTCCTGGAACGATTCTGAGACAATACCTGCTTTGTGACATGGTGCATCATCCTGCTGGAAGAACCCATGTGGAACTTAAACATTGCTCAGTTGGTATCAAGAGACCTAACGTGTGTCGGAAAAACATTCCCCACCCCATTAGACCACCACCCTCAGCCTTTACCATTGATACTAGGCAGAATGGGTCCATGGACTCATGCAGTTTACGCCAAATCCTGACTCTGCCATCAGCATTCACAACAGGAACCAGGATTTGTTGAAATAGACAATGTTTTTCCACTTCTCAATAGCCCAGTGTTGGCGATCATGTGCCCACTGGAGCCTTTAGCAGATAGGAACCTGGTGTGGGGGTCTGCTGAAATAGCCCATTGGTGACAAGATACTGTTCTGCTCACCACTGTTTTGTTGTGCCATTATTGTGCTATTTATGGTGCTCCTGTTAGCTTACCATTCTTCTTTGACCTGTCTCATCAACGAGTCACTTCCGCTACCAACGGACTGCCACTGTTTCTGGTTTTACCCACCGTTCTCGTTAAACCCTTAACACTATTGTGCGTGTAAATCCCAAGAGGCCAGCCATTTCTGCGATACTGAAACAACCCTCAAAGACGCTCGTTTTGCCCATTTTAACATTAAATCGAATAGTAACTGAATGTCGTTTCTGAAGAATTCAATGCAACCACACCCAGGACACTATAAGTAACGTTTTCAAAATGGCCTTTTTGAAACTTGCCTTTCAACAGTAACCTGCCAGACAACACATTTATGCTTTTATTAATTATTTTACAAGCTAAATGCAAAGGTGATGAGTGTTTTCCCTTCAGGCTATTGCACAGGGCATTGTGTGGTCAGAATTTTCCTCTTTAAATCTCAAGGCCCAACGTGACTAATAATAATAATAAATAAGTGAAAATTATACAACATCACTTCTTGTTGTAATATTGTATAATTACTGTGCAAAACGTAAATTAAGTAAATGTATGGTGCAATGAGATTACATAGGGTCATAGGATGGGCGTGTATGTGCCTGTGTGTCTGTGTGTATGTTTGTATCTCCCTGTGTTTGAAAGTGTGTCTATGTGTGTGTCAGTGTGTGTGTGTGTGTGTGTGGGTGTGTGTGCCTGTGAATGGGAATGTGTGTGTGTATCTATGAGTGTGTGTCTGTGCAGTTGATAACAGTGTCCGCCCTTGTGGGATGCTGTCAGGGCCTGGGGAGACAGACACTCTGGCAGCAAGGTTCCCCCATGTCCCGCCTGCTCCCATATTTACAGCCTCCCAGGTCTGGCAGACCTTTCTCTTTCTACTTTTTTTATTTTTATTTTTATGAAAGGGCTGAGCCAGTTAATTGCAGAGTTAGGGTGAAATAACATAATTTGGTAGCATCAGCCTTGAGAGCAGATGCAGGGATGGAGGTCCAGGAAGGGTGACCAATGTCGGGGGGCTTTTTGGTCGCCCCAAACACACAAGATTGCATGTAATCTCACATGCTCAAATGCAGTGCAATCTGGGACTTGGCGAAACTCTTTGACCCCAGACAACTATCTTGGGCTGGGACCAAATAAAAATTTGAAAGTTGTAATTTAATGCTGTTTTCTTTTTTACATCTTATTTCTTCTACTTGTAAAAAGAAACAGCTATTAAATGCAGTCATGTAAATTGTGATTATCCGGTTGCCAATTTTGGACCCAGCCGTGGTTTCCTCACCAAGGGCTTACAGGCCTCGGAAAATATTATATAGAGAAATGTCTTAATATTAATTATGCATTGCAATTATTTCTGTGTACCTGTTCAGGATGAGTTTGCTACAGAAAGTGAAATCACCCCCTGGAGTTGAGACAAGAGTATAATTGGTTGCCTGCACCAGGGACCTCAGACTTTAGCTCAACAAGATAATTGTATCTCTTGTTTTAGGTTGTGCCTTGTGTGCAGTAGTAAAGGACCCCGGATTCGATTCCCAGTTAATGGGGTCCTGTGTGCCAAAAACGCATACATACCTGCACACAAAGCTGTAGAGCTCTAGAATGGATTGAGAAACATTTTAGGGTGTCAATTGCCAACATCCCTACCTACCTACCTAGAGCTGTCCACAAGATCTGCACAGAGACACCCCTTTGTGCCTCTGTTGGCTGAGCTTCCAAGCAACTGGAGTCCAGTTTTCCGACGTCGATAGACTGATCGAAAATTCTCCATTAGCAAACCTGCTTGACCCACACGATGAGCAATCTGTCACGAGACACACGCTGTTAGGAGGCTGACAAACTCCTGACAATAGAACAGGCCCCAGAGCGCTGGCGGAGATGAGGCGGAGCTGCCTGCCCCCAATACCGCACTCCGTCGTCTCACTGCCTTGGCCCGGCACCAGGCACTCAGGCACTGGGGTAATTGCTGCAGTGTGGTATTGTGGGGAATGCTTTGCATTCCTGCTTTTTCAAGGAAGTCCCCCCTCCCCTCCCCTCCTCTGCCCTCCCCACACGCGCATTGGGACCTGCCACAGATAAAACATGGCTAAAGGAGTCTTGTTTCCACTGTCACACTGAGTCACAGAGGGGGAGAGAGAGAGCCGGGGTCAGTAAGTCATGGGTAGTAGAGTAAGCCCTTGTTTTTCTGGAATAATGAGATCCTGTCAGGGGCAGAGGCAGATGGGCCCCCTTTGCACCCTACAGAATGCGTTTGGAGAAAAGACAGCACAGGGAACCCCACTCTTTGCTAGGAACATTTAGTGTTGATACCGAAATTTGCATGTACATTGTAAGTACAAGTTTGGGTTATGTTGCTCTGATACCGATTACGAAGAACAAAAGTATTGAAAACTCACTGCCAGCAGTATTTCCGTGGTCCCTCTTTTCCTTTTCTCCCCTTCCAGAGATCACACATTCCTCTGTCTCACTGTCATTGTGTAAATTTCTCTCTCTCTCTCTCTCTCTCTCTCTCTCTCTGTCTCTCTCTCTCTCTCTCTCTCTCTCTCTCTCTCTCTCTCTCT
>JAOYSI010072836.1:0-20855 GCA_025775065.1 Hiodon alosoides | reverse complement strand
GTTGTCTATGGAAACACAAGCAAAGAAAATTGCTGTACATTAAATTCAAATTTGTGTAAAATTTTTTCAAGGAGAATAAATCGGAAAGATAACAAAAACAGTGGCCCATGAACATAAAATCTTGGTAATTCACCTGACATAGAACTTAATTGGTTAAGTCTGGACCTCACACACAACGGAACTCGCCTGAGATCTACTATCATTGGAATTTTCTTTTTGACTTTGGAAGGCATGATTACTTCCTATTCCTACAGATCTAAGTCATCGCTGTAAAATTCAACACAAATGTCAGTCCCATTAAACATTATAACATGTTATTTATAATTAAATGAAATTATTTAATTATTATTTACACATTATTATTGAATTACTTAAAAACAATTAAAAATATGTTTTGGTTTATTTTCCAATGCATTTTAAACAAAAAATAATGTTTAGACTGCTAATTCATTTTTCGGCATGTAAAAATGTATGAAAAGATTCTGATGATCTGTTTTCAGCACATTTAGACTGTGTCCATGTGAATGCTCGCAAATGCATTCAGCTCAGATCCGTAGATTTAAAAAAGTTCATTTAGGCATGAAAAGAGGAAACCAGATCATGTATGCCCCAAGATGGTCTTAAAGAGAAAAGGTTTGTTTTTTTGGTCCTCAATCGCAAATCGAATTTGATTTCCCTGCTTTCCATATGCACTTATGTCCCAAACTTGAGAGAAGAACACAAAATCAAAAACATACTTGAAGCAAGCAGGCAGGCCTTGCAGGGTACATGCGAAATGCCTGATTGGACGGGATGATTGAGCCTTACTCTCTCACGGAGAAAAACACTGTGGAGCATATAGCCGCTGGATCCTGGGTCAGTGGAAATAGCGGAGAAACGTTCAGTAAGTCTTTAAACGGGAAGATAGAAATAAACTGTTACATTTTTCAGTCAAGTTCGGTGCAGTGTATTCACTGTGCCCAGAATCGAGGAACAAACCAGTGTCTTAATATAACCTAGTTTTGCCATGATGCAGTCTATAAGCTATTAAGCTTTTTAATTAATATGTTTATATTTTATTTGAACTTTTTTTCATATTAGTGTCATTCTTTACTTTTTTTTAATTAAGAATTCTCTAAAGACCCAATGGATCCTGTTCCAAGACGAAAGATTGTTTTGTGTTTGAGAACTTGACTGAGAAAATTTGAAAATATCTATGGTCAACTAATTGTAATATATTGCTTACTTTTTTTTATGTGGGGCAAATAATTGTTTTTGTTTTCTGTGTATTTATTTGATTTTTGTTTACGTATTATTTATTTACTAGTCCCTTTTTTGTTTTTGTTTTTTAACCAACAGTCAAATAACTGACATATATAGCAAAGTCATAATGCACGGATTTTCGAGAAGTTCCTTAAATAAGGCGGCTTCCTGTATTATTTGTGAGTTTGCGTAATTACTTCAAATCTGTACCAATTCCGCTAGAAGGATCTACAATGTGCAGAATGGGACTCAGTCTTTCCTCCGGTCACTGAGTTTTGAGGGGGATTTCACACACTGGTTGCTCCCTTGTGTCTCTGTGTGTTATCTCCGTGTTGCCTTGCTATGGCCGTATGATGTCTCGTCAATAAGACTCTTGTGAGTCTGTTGTGTCAGAAATGATCAAAAGTAAGTCTGTCCGTTTTTAATGCGCTTTTGCTTTCTTTTTCTTTCTTTTTTCTTTTTGCTTCAAATTTAAAATGTAGGGGACTATGAGTGTCTGGGGAGGATGTTAAAGTGCCAAAAAACTATTGCAGTTGTGAAGTTTATTATCGAAATCCCATACAATTCAGCAAAACTTGAAAGGCATACAAAAAAAACAAAAAATGATCGTGTAGGAATGATTTTCTTGTCAAAATGGCAGTGTTTTACTTTTCTGAAATCTTTGCTGATAACTGGCGAATGGAAGATAATTTGTTAAATCTTGAACAAAAAAAAAATGTAAATATGTCATTAAATGTTGATTATGTTGTAAAACATTTAGTTAGCTGGTTTATGCCTATACCTTTGCCATAAATCGTTCACTTATTTTCCTTTACAGTAATAGCATTTCTGTATTCACACTAGCCAATTTTATGTACTGATAACATAGCTACTTAGATCCTTCAAATGTTACAAGAGTACTTTTCTTTAAAAATTTCCCAAACTTACAGGGTATGTGAATTAAATAGATTATACTGGTTTTTTTTTTGGTTTTTTTCCGGGCAATGTCACCTGAAAATATTCACATAAAACAAAAAGTAAAAATTCAACGACAGCGGGAAGTTCTGGAAAGTACAAAAGGGACCTACATTTGGAGCACATGTAAATAATTTATATTAGTATATATTGTATTGTCAGACAGGTATAGAATTTATCACACTCATGCTCTGCAAATGATTTACTAAACAAAGGAATATGAATTTTCATTGGTTTGTTGTTTCGCAATGCATATTTCTTGGGTATTATAAAAAATAACACTTACAAATTATTGTCTTCATAATATCCTGTATGTACTTCAAAAAAAAAAAAAAATATTCCTTTTCTTAAGGAAATTGCACACACCTGTGGAATTTTACAATAAAATTGCTGCATTTGGAAAAAAAACAAAAAAACAAGCAATTGTCACGTTGAAGTCCTGCTTTGTTCAGACACTTTGCAGTGAAATGCACGCACGTTCTTTTAATCAGTGTTTCCCTGTGGTTTCATTAGGCGGTGTGAAGTAATCACTCACAGAGCCGAAAGCAGGTCAGGGACAAAAGGCAGTCATGTTTACCGTTCTTTATGGTGCAGAGTAGAGAAAGCGCGTGGTGTCTGCCTTCGCCCAGGCTTAGATCTCATGTTATGTATGGTTTATGTAGCGTTTATAAAAATTACCGAATCCTCACTTCAAGACACACTGCCTTGCTATCTGGAGGAACGCACGTGGGTTCATGCCATTTCCAGGGGGGCTGATAGTTGTTGACATCCGATTTTCAGTTTACTGTTGGATTTTAATGTGATACTCACTGTCAAGTACCGCAGCACATTAACTAACAGCAACAACAGTATTAATAAAACTATGTTGAGTACGTCACCTAAATCTCACTTAATAATGGACATTACCCCTTTAACTGTTTGATTATTTATTCATTTCCTGGTACACAGCGCTTTCTTTAGAATGAAATATTTGTATGAATTTTGTCATGTCCACAGGAAATACAGTAAAATGTGAATGGAAAACCATCAACATTGGCACTCCCAGCATTAATAATACAGAAAAAACAAACTGGTCTATAGATAACCCATTACTGGGCTTATGCATCACCATTAGCCCTAGTAAGCATTCAATATTAAAATGTTGCCCCTTTAACCAGCATTTCTCAACTGTTTTAATAATGGCGAGAATACACAGAAACTTTTCACAGAAATGAGATATTCAGTGACTGGATATATCTACCAACAAGCACACATATTTTGCATTGCAATTTCACAAAAAAAATTTTAATGTGTTAAGTTGTTTTGGGTTGCTTGCTGTGAGGCATGTTAAATATGCCCAAGTGAAAATAATTAATCATTCTGCATCTTTGGAGCCCCCCCCATCCTTGGTGCTAAAGAAAGGTCACTGTGCATTTTAAGAGTGGCTGCTGATGTTTGCACAGTTGTTATTTAGTTATTGTTGAAACAGCGTGTTGTTTCAGATGTCTCACTGGGGCACACTGGTGCAGCAGAACCCCATGCCGCCACTGGCTCATCTCTCGGGTTGAAAAGCAGCTGTTGGGTCAGGGACGGCAGCAAATCCCCCTGGTTATTACACAACACGCTATCAAAGGTGGCCTGTTATCTGCAGAGGTACACACTCTTCTGAGGAAAACTGGAACTACACGGGGCTTTCATCAATTATGCAACACAGAACTCACCTTTCAGGATGCCACCTGCGTTCTTTTCCAAGCTTTACGCTCTCAGGTCTCCTTTAGGTGATGCAACGTTGCCTTTTATCTGACTTCTTTTATTAACTAAGGTTTTGTATATTTTATGTTGCAGCATAATCAGGAGGATAAGCCTTTTGATTTCAGTAGTTTATTGTAGATTAACAGTAATACACACAGAGATATAGGAAAACAGTAAAATAATGATTTTTTTTTTTTGCACATATTTCTGGGATTACTGGCTAGCCAGACTACCCAGCTAACAAATAAAAGAAACATTAGACACAGATGCAGATACGATCGCTGCTAATGAATCACACAAGACAGCACAGCTAGCCAGACATTAGAAAATAAATAAACGCAGACTGTTTCTTAGGAGTGGCTCATTCGCTGGTAATGGTTGGACACATGGAAGAAGACAAATGTACTAATGAAACGCAAGCAATTCACAGCTTTGACAAGCACAGGTTCAGTTCTGACAGGTGTCTGTAGCATTCTGGCGTATTCCCTGTGAGGATGGTACCCAAAACCTTTCTCTCATCTGCATCTATTTGAATTGCTTGGACTGCATTAAAATCCATATAGGTTAGACTTGTTATTTCAAGTGCCTTCCTCTGCAGACTGTGGGGGTGCTGGGGAGTTTTTATTTTTTGAAGGTTCAGATCTCAGTCCAATCCGATTTTCCAGAGTACAGGTTATGTTGGTTCCAGTCTAGCTAATTCTTTATTGATGAACACGTTTTGCATTTCTATCAGCAGGCATGAGGCTTTGGAGCTACCTGTATCAACACATGTTGTTCAGACTATAGTCATAAACAGTACGCGGAACCTGTCTTCTCAAATGACAAAACAAGAACATGTATTTCAAATTCAGAACGTGCTTCGCGCTTTAAATATTGTGCAAGAGCACACATTCATGTTCGCGTCGCCTATTCGAAGACTGTGATTCCAGACAGATATCTTGACAATAAGCTTGGGTAATTAATCCCTGTTGAGAGAGTTTGCCTCCGCTTAAGGAAGAGTTGGGCATTGAGCCTTCCATAGCTTAGTCAAACTGTTACTGAGCCCAAGCAGCTTAAACACACTGGCATGGAGGGAAATGTGGCCAAGCAGAAACATGTGCCCAGGCCCAGCCAAACCCAGTGAGGCAGACACATGGACAGAATAGCGAACGATTTGAAAGAAAAAAAGGACAATGCTGGATATGAATTCCCTCAGAAAGGCTCAACGCCCACATCAGCTCTGGCTCTATATTATCCTGCGCTCGATAACGAAGGAAAAGAAAAAGCATGCCATGCTTTGATTAAACGACTTGGCGCACAAATCCCCTATTCTCGAGACAGAATTCATCTCGTAAGTAGCAGGTCCCACAAAATGTTTGGTCACCTCTGTGTCTTTTTTATTGTTTTAGAATTAGTTTGATGCCAAACGTTTCAAAAGCCAAATTTGGCACGGTTTGAAGACAATTATGGAAATCAGAGAGACAGTAGTTAAATACTGACTTTTAGGCCTGGCTTTCAAGAAACTTCTTCTGTTTTGCTTGAGAACTAATTAGATTGACATACTAAAGTTTTCTAATAAGCAAATAAATAATATAGTGTGCGGTGGGCGATATGCCCTAAATTTTATTTTCTCACTACTTTGCACATTCTGGACAGTACATACTTTTTTCTAAAACCACATTTTATGAGTCTTGCAAAGTTTATAGTTAACAATAGAACGTCAATACGAATAAAGCAAACTGTAAACGACGCCCCTCGACTTTAATAATTGCACTGCAGCAACAGTAACTTTATCCCATATTACCAAATAACATAGGCAAAACAAGTCTCCTAGTGAAGACTGTACTTGTGACCCCTAAAAATGTAGGTTATCAATGTCAAGTCTATTTCAATAAGTGATCAGGAAATTAATGTGGGTCTACTAGCCAGTATTCAAACCAGTGAACTCCAGTTCATAGGGCCTTTACTAATTGAGCCACTCGGGAGGAAAAATATTCTAATAGATAATATATTTGCATTCTTACTCTCCCAGACTGCCTTGCTGGACATTTAGAATCCAGCACAGCAAGAAACGGGATATTATAGAAACGTGATTTTACAGCATTTTAAAATAATGATCAATTAAACTTTTATTTCTTAAATGAAAAAATGAAAAAAATGTGTACCGAATATCTATATCAATGAGGTATCCCTTTAAAGAAAGTCATGCAACACCCAATGTCCCTACGTGAAAAAGACAGGTTTTAGACATGCACCTTACACTCAAATGTATTGGTCTTTGTGGTGAGAAACTAATTCGTTTTTTCTTTATTATGATTTTGTAAATGTAACTATAACATAATTGACAAGAAAGTTTCTCGTACTGATACATTTTTATTTTTCAAACACGATTACACTATAGTAGATCCAGATATAATATACTATATAGATAGAAATATTTTGGCTCCTTCTGAAAATTGTTATCAAAACTTTATAGTTTTCGTCTTTTTAATTTTATCAGACTTAATCTGTGTACACAGCCCGGTAGGAGTGTAGCTTCATACATTATGTAGCTAGCTAGCTTAGCTTTTTGCTAATGTTGGATGTTCATCAAAAACAGCGATAGGCTACAAAAAAGGTTTGTATTTGAAAACCCTGATTTGTAAATACTAAAACAAATATAAGTAGATAGCCAACTTAACTAAACTTACTTTCTCCCTTTAAGAACCGCGATTGTCTGGTTCAGTAACTACCTGTAGAGATGCGAACATATAGCCTACTTTTTTTCTTCGTTTTTTCACATTAATGTGTTTTTCCGAGGAGTTTATTTATTTTTCTTGTTTAAGTGGATTGCTTCTTTCAGATGAAATTTTTAAAATAATAATAATATATTCACCATATTCTCAATATGTGAAAATTCATATCATGGCATAATGTGCTTTCACTTTCACACCTACTGAAAACAATCAGTTGCAAAGGTGAAACATTGGTTTGATTAGGTTTGTCTATAATGACTGTATATCTTTTTTTGCTCTTTTGAATTAACTATTTAAATTACAATGTACACAAAACTGAATTGCATTGTGCAACTCGATATTTCTATATTGTCCTTTCCTGTAAAGCAGTTCCAAGAATTCCCTAGTTTCTTTAAATCTGCATTTAAAGAAGCCAGGAAAAACATTTGTGCAATTCCTTCACCCTGCTCTCCATTTATTTATTATTTTCCAGTTTATGTTTATAAATAGCTCCTCCAATGACTCTGGATAAAGTTGCTAACATAACTTGATAACTCCAGACATGACCCAAGAGTTCCCCCGATGTTTTCAAGGAAGGTTTCCACCCTGAGCTGAACAGAATACATATGAGGTCATGCATTATGTAGCGCAAAACACACCTCACAGAAGGCTCCAGCAGGAAACATCTGTAGCCATCCAAGGATGTGATATATATAGAGGCCTGACCCAAATTCCCTTGTTCAGGTCAGATGCAATTCCATATGAAGATGGGTCTTGACAGTGTCCCATCCTCCTTTAGATTTTTTTTTTTTAAATTAAACTCCACATGGCTTCTGTTTATTTCCATTGCTCCTTTCTAGGATACAGCAATGAATTTCGATGACTTAATCCTGAATCCTCTAATCCTATTGTTATTGTCTTAAATACATTTTGCATGTCCGGTTTGTTATTATTTGTGTTTTTTTGTTGTTGTTGTTGCTTAAAAGACTGTACGTTTCAACATTCCAAACCCCAACAATAAACAGTGTCACACGACTGTGTCGTGCATTTAAGTACAATGCAAAATGCGTGTAATTTTAGCTGACCTGTAAGTAGGATGTCTTCCTTGAATTACTCGTGCAGTCTGTAGTTTGTTACCTTGAGCTATTGAAGACAAATCATCCCAATGAAAGTGCAGGGGGTTGAAAATAGCTAAATGTGCTTCATGGCTGGTTGGGCTTTTGTCTTTTTACATCAAAATTGGTTTATGAGAATTATTGTTTTCTTTTTCTTTTTCAAAATAGCCTTTTGGGTATGTGTGTATGTGAGGTGGGGGAAAAAAGTGTAATGTCCACCGGAAGAAGAGAAAATGCTAAGGTCAGATTTGGGTTGAAAACATTCATTCGTAGGGCTCAGCTGTAGGCAATTATGTGGCGACCCTTGGGGAAAACAAACTTCACAGTTCATTTAAGATTTACTTTGGATGCCAAAATGGCATATTTAAAAACATGAATTTATGTAACACAAGACCAATGACCAATGCATTTAAAATACAGCTCCATGTTGGCCTGTTCCTTTGTATTCATAGTGCACTATAATGGCATGATTACTGCACGAGCTAAATGAGATAGGGGAAAGGGGGAAAACAGTGTTGTTTTTTCTGGTTTATTATTATGCCATATCTTTTGACAAGGCAGATTCCAGGTACAGAATCATGGCCTTAAAACTATTGGACTACTGTCCATGTGTGTCCAGTCCCTTTAGAATATGCTGGTTCCTCTACCTTCCTCCTGCGAGACCCGCTTCCTGTTGCTTGTTGTTATTTATGACTAATGAAATAAGACTTTCAAAACCTGGTCTGGGTCCACATCATTTCATGCTTGATGTACAGTGACTATTAAAGATAATCAAAGTCTGATAAGGCGGGCCAACGCCATTACTAACCGTTTCACAGTTTGGGTTCCAGATGAACTATGGCAATAGGCTTTGGCAGGATTGATGGGGCGTGATGTTGAGAGTGACAGGCAGCTTTACACTTCCATAGCCAGACGGGCTTTTCAGAAAGAGGAAAATGAAATCCGCAGTGCAACGAGGCAGGGCTGCCCTTATTTCTACATTACTGGGAGTGGATGGGCCAGGTTACTGGCAACTGACAAAGTCAGTCAGGAGTTACTTTCTATTTATCATTACATATGGCCAGCGTTTTGCATGAAGACCTTGTTTTTATTGTTGTTATTTGGTGCATTTTAATTATAGTGCCATGAACGTTGCAGTAAATTTACTGGGCAAATTTTCTTAATACAGCTGCTGTGACTCACAAACTTGCATTGTCTCACATTGTGTTTAATCTTGCCCACATTTCAACTATAACTCAGTCAGTGAATTGAAGTGTCTTGGCAATGTCTTCTTACTAGCTGATGACAGCACATTTCGAACTGTAATTGGAATTGTAGGCAACGTATTATTCCAGGAAGCCCCTCTGACAGGAGGGCGCACGCAGCTCCCTCCAGCTTCCTCTACTCAAAAGCCGTCATAAACTGTTTCCAAACTATCATATCAACCCCGACTAGCAGACAAGCCGCTGATGGATGAGATAATCTCACCTAGCATGGCCACATAGCTGCCACATCACCAGATGTCAAGCGGGCTTTGGCAGATAGCTCAGCTTCTGGCTCTCCAGAATGCAAGGGAGGGTCCTGCTCACTCTGTATATTCTGACCCCCATTCCGGAACGGAGAATTTCTACTCGCGCAAACACAAGGCAAGTCTTCCTTAATTCCGACTGGGAAAGCACAACGTGCCCTTCAATCTTTCTCGTGAAGCAGGAAGTCTACAGCCAGAGAACTCAGCGGGTGTCAGCATAATCCAGTTGTGCTGGATGTCCAGTGAATGCTAATTGGCCATCGGCGGGTGATCACATGCCTGAGAATCTCTTATCAGTACCTCTGATTTTTGAGTCATGCGGTTGACACTCGAGTCACGAAATCGGGTCACCAGTCTCAGATACACTTGGGCATTTGGTTCGAATGTGCTACGCATTGCCAATCGATCCTCGTTACCGAACAGTCCCTGTTTTACTTTAGCATCTTCAAGCAATGTTACCTTATGCATAGTTTTATAACAGCTCACTTTAAAATACCATAAGTCTCGGCAGATGTCTGGTATTTTTATGAAGATGAATTAGTATAAACATAATAATGAGCCAAGCTACAATTTATTTTCGCCCATGTTGGAGTTTAGTTATGCAAATCTGCCCAAGGAGAATGGAGCTGGCATGTCAGAAAACAGTTTATAACAGACCTGAGGGATGGCCTGTCTTCTGATGCAGGCACTTATGTAAGTCCTATTCTCCAGATGTCTTCCTTTGTACTGTCGTACCCAGGACAGAATTCATTATGAATCCCAGTGACAGGCCTTTCTTCAGGAGCCTTTGTGTGAACTCTCTGTGCCCTTCAAGTTGTCTCACTCTTCATTAAGCTGAATGTGTGTACATGCCACAAAGTGTTGGAATTAAAATAGCACACCTAATTGTCGTTATAGTTAGATCATTATTAGCTGCTAAACGTTAAATACAGTTCAATGTACGCACAGCGGCTGAAATGACATCTCCTTGCAAGGTCCTCGTTTCCTGCTTTTCTTTATTATTTTAATCTCCGTGGCGTTTGCATTTCTTCATCATCTAAGCATCAATTTACACTGCATGAGACGCAAAAGAAAAACAAGGAAGCAATGTTGAACGTGAGAGGGAGTTTCATTACCGGGATAGAGTGCATCACAACCATTTTAATTGCAGAAAACCCAGCTATTAATTACCGAAACTCTCGCAAAGTTCCCATAGTGATCGGAGTCACAGAGAGTAAAAATAAAAACAGCAAACCGGCTTCCTCGGCTGAAAGAAACCTGGCGCGCCTTGTCTGTTTAGCAGAGCTTAGCAAGCGTGAGGGCATCGACAGCATTTCATTTTGAACGCACAAATGTCACGGCTGTAGACATCTATCTGCACCTGCTTTGTGATATCGATCCCTGTTGAGGCCACTGGCCACCTTCCTCAGTGCGCAGTAATCAGGAAGCTAACGATTAGCCTTGTTGCCGTGGACGATGGGAGAGTAAAGGCACCCCTCAATTCCTTAAAAATATAATCATCAGTTTATTTATAAAACCATCAAATTACTGGATTCGTGTTACAAAGAACCGAGGCTATAATTACTGGGTATTGTCTAACTATAATTTCACAAATGATCAGCATTGATGGTTTACCCAAAATAAGATTATTACAAATAACTGTCTTACATTCACTTTAATTTGGCCAATATATATTTTGAAATACATTTCTGCTTAAATAAACAGAAGTTCCAAATAAAAGATGAAAACCCTCCCCCCTGTGTCCACGTCTTCAGTCGCTCTCGGACCAGGCACAACCCTGCCGAAACCCGAGAGTGGTCGGGAGACGGGTGGGGGGCCAGGAGAGGAGCTACCTGCCCTAAGAGCGGGTGAGGGGCCAGTGGCAGATCAGCCCACGGTCCGAGCAGGAGAACCTGACCTCCTGGAGAAGTATGCACATATTCCAGAGAGCCAGGGCACAGGAAGGATACCTGCTCACATGTGGAAGGGGATCACGGTGGAAAGAAGAAAAGACCCGCCGCAAAAGAGAGGGGGGCGATGATGGGGAGTTAGGGAAGGGAGGGACACCTGCCCTGAGATAAATGCCCCGAGAAGGAGGGTTGGAGAAGAGCGGGCGACCCGAGCGCTGCGCCCGGCCCAAACAGGTAGGCAGGAAGAAGCGTCTCATTGGCTGGAAGAGACCTCCTGCGCTGGCCCAGGCTGGGAAGGGGTGGTGGAGCCTGAGGGAGAAGCAGGGAACCTGCTGTGGGACTAGAGGGCCCACCGGAGCTGCCAACCTGCCCAGGCAGGGGTCCACCCCACGTTCCAGGGGGCCTTGTAATTAAGAAACTTCAAAGGAATGCTAGCAGAGCTGGCAAAGAGGGAGGAGTTAGACTGCAAAGGCAGTGCATTTGCAATCTTATTTAAACTTTTTGCTTATGGTTTAGTCAAAAAGGATGTTTCCTCGGTGAACGTACACCAGCAAAGATTTTTAGTTTAATCCCCACAAGCTCGAATTGGTGGTGTGAGAGGCAAACTTGCATATAAGATTTACAGCAGCAAAATATCAACGTAGCTAGAAAAAAACGCAATAAGGGAAAGTATTTGTGACTTAGGTCAATATAGTTGGAAAAACAAAAGGAACACATCTAAGATTGCATTGACAGTGAATGATTTTTTTTTCCACACTAGGGGGAAAATACCCTTTCCACTCAAAATAGTACCCTCTTATTATACCATTGTTACATCTTCTGTCAATCAATGACAGAATGACAGTTGACAGCAATGCTGTAGCAATCAACACGTACTCTGCCCAGGTATTAATTTACACACGCAATTACCTTTGCTGCTTTAGCTTTGGTAAATGGCATAAGACGTTTCAAAGTAATCTATTTGCATTTTTTAATCCCACTGTTTTGTACACTCACTTGGGAACTGCTATTATAGCATATTTTTCCTCATGAAAACGAAAAAATGTATTTCTTGTCTGTCTTCCTTATTTAAGACATGCAAATACCAGTGCACCAAATTAGCAAACCTTTTGTATACCAGACCCTTTGAGCGCTAATCTGAGCAGAAAATTTGAGTCTGGCTAGTTGTGAAGAAATTTATTACGAGGATTAGTGTAAGTATCAACTAATCAATCCACTTTTAAGTTGTTCTGTCTCATTCTCAAATGTCAACCCATTTTGAGTAGTTGAATTAAAAATGTAACTTTAACTTTTAGCAGCACCTGGAATCAAGTTGAAGGATCTCTATAGCTTCAAAAGGCTCAAACAAAAATGTCATTTAGCAGCTTTGTACAATGCAAGTTCCCTAAACAAATTACAATGAACTACATTGCATTTACTTTTCTTTTCAGTCGTGTGTTACGTTACCTACGCTACATCTCCTGAAAACCCAGAGACCAGCAGTGCAGCTGAGTAGTTCAAGTGCACAGACGTTCTTCTCAATTAAACTCGATTAAAAATACACCGGCATTTTCTAGAATGGAACCGAACAACGTTAAAAGTGCGTAGCTTGGTCGAGACGTCGGCGGCTAATTGAGCCCAATAAAAAGGAGTTTCTTTACGAGCCTGACTTGCGCTTTTCGGCACAAACATGCAGAGAAATGAGTTTCTTCGTGGGAGTTTAAGCTTCTTAGCTATATATTGTAAGACGTGCAAAATGAACGGATCAAGGGCTGTCTGCAAAGGGCACTGGGGATAACACATGCGTTGTTTTCTCTCTCCTTGCCAAGCTGGGAAAGTGTGTCAAGCATAGTGTCCAATATGCCTTTGATACTCTCCTCTTATAAGGAGCAAGAATCAGGAAGTCAAATGCCTCGTTTAAACTGATGGAAAAGTGGTGGAAAAGCTATTCTTCAGTCTATTATAAAAATGTAACACATATATTTGTGTCACTGGAATTTGGCCTGTAGAACGATAACGTGATCAGTTGGAAATTACAATGGTTTGATTTATCTATCCTGTACCAACAATTTATTATTGTTAATTAATCTTTGAAGGTATGGAGATAAGAGATGTGTTGTAAAAATGCATTAAAACAAATAAAGTCTGATTTCTGCATAAATTAATTAGTGGCCAATAGCATGTAAACCAACATAGGTGGTTTCACTTTTTGCTACCTTTTAAACTTTTCCTCCCATTATACACGGAAATATAACACAGACCTAAATCAGAATTAGCTACCCTACCAGATATTGCTACCTTACGAATGAAGCCTGTTCCTTTATTAGCTAACAAGCTACAGTAAGCTTTACTTTAACTTTATATCGCATAGCAAGAAACTTGGCAACATTACCATTTAAAATTTAAATGTAAAATTTCCAGTTGCAATAGCCAAATACTGAAAGCAATTGCTTTAACAATACATATTTAAAAAACTCTATAGACTCCTGTCACTTTTTTTTTTTGCAATCACATATGTAATGCCTCGTCTACTTGATACCAAGCAATATCATTATTTGCTTTTCTCCACTGTAAATGCAAGGCCCAATGAGCCAAACCATTACAGACGGGCACTGAGCCCCCCCACGGTATTGCTCGGGTATACTAGTGTAAACAAGGTAGCAGAGTTCAGGATTTTAAACATCAAATCGCCATGATTTAATCAAATTTAGTCAAAACGGCTTTCCACTGTCCATAAACAACTGAAGACGCAAAAATCCTGCCCTCAAGTCAGAATGTCAATTGCATATTCTAAAACACACATGTATAATCACACAAAATAAAGGGCCATTTGTAATACTCTGGAGCATGTGAAAGTATTTAACCAGGCCAGGGCAATATGATGATATCTGATGTAACACCAATGCTTTACGACATGACCTAACCTTTCTGATGTCACTGATTCAGGGAACTGCCTTTAGAAATTTAATTCAAGGTACACGACAAATGCAGACTGCCGTGGAGAGCTCCGCATGACCTCGCTCGTAGTGACATCGTGAGCGTGGACTAATTCAGGAAAACACTCTGCCCAGAAGACTAAATAACCTTCCCCACAACGCTTTGCTCCAGCAAAGTTCCGCCGCACAACTGTTAAAAAAAAACTCGTGTTTCAGTTCTGACGGTAACATTAACCGCCCCTTCCGTTGTTTTGTGTTGTTACAGGCAAGCGCGTGGTGACCTCTGTAAGTGGACATTCAGATCGACGTTCCCCATTTCCTGTTTTCCGTGCCAGGGGCTTCCTGCTTCCCTTTAAAAAAAGTACTGCACCATTAAAAAAAAGCGCTTCTTGACAGTCATGACGATGGTGAGTCGATGGTGTTTTACTTTTAGGGCAAACTGCTACCCTACATGGCCTCTCGCGATTTCAAAGAGGCCACGGCATTAGGAGTATTGACCTTCGGATGCTTTCTGATGCCATTTGTAGGCAAAGCAGGTAATAACGGCACTTACAGTCGACCGGCGCAGCTCTAGCATGGAGGAAATTGGACCAACTGACTTGTGTGAAAGGTGGCCCGTTGAAAGGTACTGAGCTCTTACAACAAATCTACAGCTAACGTTTGTTTATTGAGATTGCATGGCGGTTCCGTTTGACACCTGTAAGAAACCGGGCATGGCTGTAATAGCTGAATCCACTCATTTGAAAAGGGCTGTCCACAGAAAGCCTATATTACCGTCATAAAAATGACTTAACGCTTGACATAGAATATCATGACAGTCTATGACAACTGATGTCACGCTTTAAGTTCCTGATATGTCACTTCCGCAAAGGAATGACATAGGCAACGTGACATAGTTTATATTTCAGTCGTGTCAAGGGTATGAAAATGCTAGATGACACAGTCGCACGTGTGTCATAGTAAGTAATGTGTTACTATGTATGGTAACGAGCTGCCCGAGGAATTAGAAGGGCAAGAAAACGGTGACAAACATGGCCTCACATTTATAACAGCAACATGACAGGTTTGCAAGTCATTGTGCAGGTGAACTGTAACAAGAAAAACGCGTATCAGTTTACTTTACGTCTATTAAAATGTGACATGCCACAGGTTAAAGTCATTATATGTGGTATCCAAATTCACTGTCAAAAGAGCTTTCTAATTATTAAATATATGGTGTTACGAAAACGTGTTATTCACGACAGGTAACATAAAGGTCTATCAAATCAAACACCTCAGTCCATTTGTACGTTAGAAGCTGAAAGTGACATCAGGTGTCACAGGCTGTAATAAAGGTTCCCCTGACTTGCTTTTAATTGAGGACCCTATTGATGAAAGTTGGTTTATCATACGCACATCATACGTTTTTTAATGAAAATAACTCCCAATGAAAGTGTATTTTTGCAGAATTTCACAATTCCGTGGCAATTTGATCGTATTTCAGTCATTGGTTTATTCTGTTTTCACTTAATAAATAGTTCATTCGACTCCCATCTGGTCTGAAGATCCCGCAGTGGTGATCGTTGGTAGCTTCTCTGGGCACCAGAAGCCTTTAAGGAAAACCAGCTTGTTAAAATAAAACCCTCCATTAATAGAGAGCGGCGCTTTTTCCTTAGGTGGCATGATGGCAGCCATAAACTGAACATTAACATACTGGACATCCAAATTGCTCCGTCAAATTATGCTCAACATCACATAGGCAGAACTAGCACTGTCAGAAGTCTACGTAGGGCAGCATCCTTGTAATAAGTTCAGTTTTTAGAGGCAAGATCTCTGTTTAAGTGAACTTCTACTGTTGTATATTTTTCTTCTGTCTAGTTTCTCTGTCGATCACCTGACAACCGACGGACAGTAGTAATTGGTCGACTCTGCTCTCTCTTTCCATTCGGTGAATTTCTGTAACTCGGGGCTGATCTAAGAACAGTAGTAGGGCCTGGCACGAGAACAACAGGGGCAGTAACAAGGGTTACGAAAAGGGTTTACAGGGATGTTCAAAACTCACGGTGGGGACTTGTGCTGTACTTTAATTACCTCATCCTCACCCTACCACTCCCGTGGGTCACGAGGGTCATCGCCCCTCCCTCCATCTAAATTTGGGCATTCGGCTGTAAGCCTTGCTGGGAGGAAAACACACAGGCGTAATTGACAGGACGTCCAAAGATTTGCTATTCTCCCTGGCGTTGGTATCCCTTATATATATATATATAAGGGAACAAGCAGAAGAGTAAGGCCATCCAAGTGTTGGAGAGATTAATGGAGCACAGCTGTTATCGGGATGGGAATCGGTGGACCCCCCCCCCCCCCCCACCTTTTATTCCCAGGTAACAATTGTGTGTTCAGCATTTCAAATGCGCAGGTTATTTTTATCCTGCGATCTTACAGAGCTTCTTGGGCTATACAGGCATGTTAATTAAACAACGACATGTACATAAGCTATGAAAGAGTGAGCATGTCTGTTTGAATGAAAATGTATGCCAATTTTATCAGTCTTATTTGGCTTTTTAGGACAAATATTTCCAGATATCTTCTGATGCTTTACATGAGTGAGATACAGTATATACATTTATCACAAATTATTGGTTCAAGGATATTCCACATATTTTTGAGTTTTGTTGCTCTCAGACTACAGGATGACTTGGATACATGCCAATTACTTATCACGCCTGACAAGCTTTGAGTTGGAAAATATTTATTTATTTATTTTTATTTAATGATTTCACAGTACCTGATTAGTTTTCCATTCTGAGCAATAATAGCTCAGCAGGTAATATTGTTTCTAGAAAAGGGATAATACAATAACCCAATTACCTATAGTATGGGAGATTTTTTTACTCGCATTGTAGAAAGCACTGAAGGCTACTTTAAGAGAAAGAAATCGTCCCCCGCTGTTCCTGATGAAAGTAAGTAGTTCTTTTCTAAAAACAAAAAAAAAATGTTTTTCCACTTTGGGAGATAAGTTTAAAACAGATCCTTAGAGCCTTGCATCTTATTTTGAAGTGGTATAAGAGCATGCAGGAATTAGATTATACTGTGTACAAGGGATGGACGCAAGCGTTAATTGGTATTTAACTAGGGAAGCCTAAAGTCACAGATAATTAGACATTTTCTAACCAAAAATGTTTTTTTTTTTGTTTTGTTTTTTTTAAATGATCAAATTACAAATATGTAGGTCGACCAGTCCTAGCAGCTTTGAAATGTAACTGTGTAATGGAATTGAAAACTGATTGTATTTATTTTAGATTATGTGTTTATTGTGTAAAAACTACATACAAAGATGAAGAAAGGTGAACATGTATCAGTAGTTTATCCTTCATATGTTAAACAGTCATTTTCCAAAGGCACAATTTAATGATTACAGTGCAACATATATTATTAAACTAAATAAAAACACAGGTAAAATAAAAGTATTTATTGAATGTTGAACGATTCATATGCTTTGTAATGCTCAATTGATGACTGCTCTATTTTGTCACTGTTTTGACCTTGTTTTGTAACATATTTATGTAACATATTTATGAGACAGTACAGTGATAATTTCCCTGCCAGCAGTGTCTCCAGTGATCTCACATACTCAGTTGGTGAGAAGTTACAAGCACTTTTTTTGTTTTTTTGTTTTTCCTCTCAGGACGTGTCAGCACAAGTAGGTCAGAGTTTTTAAAAACGTATTTCCTATTGTGGAAATGATTGTTGCATTGTTTTATAGACTACTGGATAAACGTTAAATGACGAAGGGTCAAGAGTATCCAGACGGTCTGGGGACCTGCGGGACCAGGAATCCATAAAGGTGAAAAGTCTGTTTTTACAAAGCCCACACAATCTCCTGCTTGGTACAACAATGAGGACCTTTGTAGGAGTTTATTTATTAATGTATCGAAGCAACGCTGAAGGAAGTACTTTAAAACAGCTATCCTATCCTCTGTGGATTTTTTCACTGTCTGACAAAGGGTGAGATCTATAGGAGAAACAGTGGTTCCATAGGATTCATCGGCACTGAATGAAATATACTCAATGAATGGAAACCACACATCGATCATTTATTGATTTCAAGTTTTTATACATACCATAGTCTGTTGCTAAGGATGTTGGTTTCCTCTCCCCGTCTCCATCTGATTCATTGATTCTATTGTCTATGACTGTAATGTGCCACATTCAAAGTCACTCACGTTTAAGCGGTAAGTCACCTCATTAGCTGTAATTTGTCAGAGTGGGGAGTTCAGCCTCGAAATCTATTTTTATCACAAACAATTTGTTCATAATCGACAGAAAATTATGGACACAATGTTGCTTATCTTTGAGATTTCCGTTAGATTTTTAATTAAAATCTATAAATGATATCAATAACCTCACAGCGTAAAACTTTGACATCTGTAATATTTGTGTATTTCAAAATGTATGGTGCTTAAATAACTTCTTGTCTGAAAGTCTGCTTGAGAAATGGTTCCAGAAACAGAATTGTTTCAATGGCCTCTCAATGTTTCACCTCTGCACTTTGAGAACATTTATTTATTACAAACACTATGTAAAAAAGGTGAGTTTTGAAGGACAATAACAGACTGCAGGAGGGAAAATATGCTTGTGTGGTTCTATTAACCTTTCCTCAAATGAGAACACCCCCCCACCTCAATATTACGTTGGAGTAAATTACATATAAATTGAAACTGAACTTGGTAATGGTCTGGGAAAATCTTTCCCATGGCAGAGGACTGTTTCAAAACCCTGTCTACACAATTATCTTAATGCAGAGTAAAAGGCCTCCTATTAGCACAAACCCTAATAAGAGGCTGTCCATCATGGCTGTGTTACTCACTGGGGATTGAGAGCAGGTCTGTGAGGGGGACTTAATCACTACCAGAGCCTGTCAACAGCGGCTGGAGAACATTCTGAAGCCCGTTCTTGCATTCAGTAGAACTGCCTGTTAACGCCGTCTCTCACAAACAAGGCCAGACAAGTGACGGCTTTACATGTGCTGATGTGGCGGGACTCACTTCCATATTGGAACTGAACATTTCTAATAGCTTAATGTAAGACATAAATGTAGATATAGACATTAACAAAGTCTAATGCCTGCTTATGTAAAAATTTATAATTTATGATAATTCCAAATTGAAAAAAATGTTTGTAGACTGATTTCTGTCCTTAAAATCTATCTTTCTATCCTGATCCTTTCTAAAATCCTTAAAAGAGATGTTATTCATTGCAGATATATTATTATGCCAGCAATTAAAATCAAACTACAGAAACTTCCGAGCCAGACAGATTAAATGGTAAAGACAAACTGCTCACAACAGCAGTGTATATTTTCACTGCCAAACTAAATGCCGCAATTTTTACTCTTCAGGACAGTTGTGAGATATGGTTAAGACCTGGTTAAGTATCACGCTGTAATTTTTCAGTGTATTCCCACAGCGATATCAGCAACAACAGGAAAAAAAAACAGACAAAACAAATTAAGAAAATGTATTTTCAGATCCCCACACTCACTGATTCTTTTGCAAACATGGCAAAATAACACTATGTCTCAAGCGATATATGCTGGGTTGGATTGTTCCTATATTATTCTATTTTAAAGTTAGAGGCCTGTCCGGCTTTCGTAACAGACCACCCTTGAAAAGGAAGCCCATGAGGGCTTTAATAGAGAAATGGGCTGGCTGAAACCTGGGTGTAGGCTTTGTTATTCTTCAGCTAGTTAAAATATTTTGTGACAGCAGGTAATGATATGCTTTTGCTTTCGTTTGTAGCCTTAATTTAAGTGGCAGGCAGGTAGGGCCTTATGTGCAGTGTTTGTGTTTTTGTCTTTTAGCTTTTATATTTTTTATTTTAACGAAGTACAGCAGACGGAAGATGTTCCCACACCAGTCTTCGCTGCAGAGGTGAGCAGACCAGGCTGGTCTCTGAGTTTGTGGGGGGACAGCAGCCACGCAGCTGCTGAGACTTAAATTCTTCTGTCATGCCATTAAGGGAAAGAAACAATCTGTAACAACTTGAGTGGGCTGAGTTTAGTTGGGCTGTAGGCTTAGTGCCCAATTGTCTTGACTGCAGGAGAAGGAGATGGTTGACCACTGCCAGGAGAGCCTGACGAGATTGGGCGGGGTTTGGAGAGAGAGCCAATGAACCGAGCGCAGCGACAATCCTCCCCTGGCTTCAGCCCATTTTAGGTTTTGTGTTGTGGTGTGTGTGTTGTGTTACATTTGCTGTTGTTTTTTTCTCCTCATGTTTCTCGTTTTCTTGTTCAGTGTCGTATGTATTTCTTATTTGGATTACCGGAACTGTGTGTCAGTGTGGTGGGGTGATGGCGGTGCTCTGCTCACCTATGTGCTGGAGATATGTGCATTGCAACATATTTTGTTTCTCACTTAACTGAGAAGGATTTGAGGGCAAGCACAGTGGCCACAAAAGTCCTCCTGCCGCCCGGGACCCGACTCTAGCCCAGGACCACCACAGCTGGAGTAGTGTAGTGGGTAGAGGGTCAACAATAACATTGGTGTGGGGTGGTGTAATACCTGAACAATGCAGCTTGTTTAATATGCCCATTTGAATTGTATAATTTAATTTATGTATATGTACATAAATATTTTACTGTAATGAATCTTTTCTGTACCTCTGATTCGTGTCTGTGTTGTATTGGGTTGTTCTACTGGGTGAGACCATGTGGGTGGCCTGTGTTAACTACAGTTGTAAAAATAGTAAAACAAAATATATATACAGCGGGTGAAATAAGTATTGAACACGTCACCATTTTTCTCAGTAAATATATTTCCAAAGGTGCTATT
>JAOYSI010072835.1:39980-55294 GCA_025775065.1 Hiodon alosoides | reverse complement strand
AAATGCAATCAATACGATTAGTATGTGCTTCATGGGTTCTGTTATCTCTCTCTTTGCCGTTATCAGGTATGAAGAATTCCAGCGCGGGTCCACACTGCTTATATGAATGTCAGTTATGCGACAGCACCAGAATTCATTCCTTTGTCTATGTTACTGCAATGTGGAAAAAAGTAATTCATTTTATAAGAAGCATAATCTCATGGAGTTGATTCAAAAAGTTTTACTTGAGTGTTAGTTTATTTGTTGATAGTGGAAACAAACTGTCATTATTATTATTATTATTTTGGCATAGATATAATGTTACATTTTCATGCTTACACGAGATTTTAGTTTTTTTAAAGACTAAATAAAACACTATGTTTAAGTACCTTGCAAGAAATATCCATTAATATTACTTTCGGAGTAAGTTTTGAATTCAACATTGAGTTTCCAATTTTCTCTTTTTACAAGGCAAAATTATTTTTATTCTCAATTCCCAAAGAATAATCTCATAAATAATTTTTAAACAAAACAAATCCATTTAATCACTGCTGCTAAAATGATATATCAGTTATCAGGGAAATGCTGTATAAATGAGAAATAAGTTAATTTATTAACCGAGCGAAGGAATTAGAGCATTTTGCTACAGGCGTGCTGTCTAACCACGGGTTAATGCAGTGACGCAAGAGACTAACCTTGCCAACTGCTAACAACAGTTTAAAACTCACGGCAGCAGCTCATTAGCTACCAAATGTAGTCGCTAGAAGTTGATGCCCTCTAGTACTGAACATGGTGCTTATAATGAATACATTTGCCTGAAATGAAATATGGCATTATAACCATGGAACGAAGCCCACTTCTTCAGTTTGAAAAATATTATATGTCTCTTCGGATTTATGCTAAAGGGTGTCCTCGGCAAGCGAGAGGCTTTAGCCTAGCATACGTGATAAATGTGAGCCAGCCCATACATTCATTCGATCACCACTTATTGTGTGTGAAATTGTTCCGATTATGAATTACGAAGCTGTTGTTAATGCCTTTTTTTCCGAGCCCGAGTGTGGACCAAAGCCCTACGAGTTGGGAGTTTACGGTGTGAATCCGGCTTGTTTCATTCACCGATTGTGACCGGGAGAGTGCAGCGGCGGCACACTATTGGCAGGGCACCGCCCGGGCGCGGCCGGGTTAAATCAGCAGGACTTAATCTCGGCTCGTTACTGCGGGTTAAGGCAGAACCGTACGTGCCTCTCCTCCAATCAGTGCTGAGCTTCTTGTGTGTGTGTGTGTGTGTGTGTGTGTGTGTGTGTGTGCGTGTGTGTTGTTTGAGCCTGCAGTGTGGGGAAAAAACGGGTGGCTCGAAGGTGACCAGGAGAATGACCTTACTTCATTACCCTGTGGCGGTAGGAATTGTGGCAACAAGCCAAGATGCATAAGCACAATTAGAAATTCCAAATTGCGGAGGAATATAATTGGCAACAACTTGATTATAAAGTAAGTAAAAAAAATTGCTAGAGAATAAGCTATGTTAGAGAACCTTGTTAGAAAGAATTCGATCTCTCGCCTTCAAGTGGGCAAACATGCATGTACGCAATGGAGAAACTTCAAGGTACTCATCTCGTTAGGCAAGCTCAGACTACAGACTCTTAAAGAACATCACAGAGTAGGGCGCACAGTTAAGTAGGAGTGGCTTTTATGGACCACTGATTTGCTTTACAGTTTAACCCCATCACGGTCACCTTGGTTCTTTGATCTAACGCAGCACACAAAATGGCAGAGTACACGTTTAGTTAGACATTGTACACAGTTTTGTGATTAAACAGTCTCAGGAGTAGCCCGTTTTAATATGCCCAAAAGCAAAGAAAAGGTTTGCCGCCTGTGGTGAAGTCCATTGAGTAATTTATCATGAATATGTTCACAAAGTGATGAGGCACAGGTTTAATTTGCTTTCCATAAACTTTACAAAGCAGGGAGCCTAACGGAGCGGCTTTAAGGAAACACCGCCTGCAGGTTGTGTTGAAACAGCTGTGTCGGGAACCACGAGGATCCTGTCAGCCAGCTGCTTCCTCTCCCTGGACGCTCAGTCACCTGACCAGGCTTTTGTTGTCCGCGTTTTCTACACAGGTTTTTTTTTTTTACCCAGCTTCCTTACCCGGCCCACAGAAAGCAGCGGCAGGTGGTTTGTGTGCGAGTGAGAGGGGGCGGGGGACACGGGGCCCTCTCCACGGGCCATCGACTCATGCAAAAAATATCTTGTGTTTCGGCCCGATAATGGTGCTGACAAACGGTCTGAACGATATCCCGTCCTCCTCGGAGAACCGGCCTGACAAAAGGCACCTGTGGTGGGCTGAGGAGGCACGGCGAGGGAAGGTCAGGGGCACGGGTTTGAGGGGGGAATAAAAACCAGGGGCCCAGGAGAGCCCTGCTCATTGTGCGCCGGTGACAGAAGTTGATTAATGACATTTCTTAAGAGGCCGGAGGCGAGCATATCAGACCAAGGAGTCGGGCATTTAATGTGCGAACTGTCATGGTGGCCGGAAACAAACCGGGGAACTCATGAACGTACCACCCGCTTTCGCCAAATCAGATGCTGAGGAGTTAGCACCCGTACGAAAAAAGGGAAGAGCGTCGCTTGTGGTGTCTGTGTCCGACAGACGTGGGGCCAATCGGTTGTGAGTGCTTTGCATTAGGACAGTTCAGACCGCCATCCGTCTTAAACGTGTTCTCGCTTGGAATTTATCACAGTAACTGGATTTGCGAGACTGAAACAGCTGGCATAATAATGTTGTATTTAATGTTATTTTTTAAAATTCAGGTTAATTAGTCAAAAACATATAGAAATAACGTGTGAATACCTGATATATTATCTCCCAAATCTGCTGACGACATAACAGAACACTCAATGGATTCTCTTCCAGAACGGCGCAGCAGTGAGCTAATTATATATTTCATTTGTATGTGTGCATTTGTCCAAAAAAAAACCATATAAATAACCAAAGTGGCTCCTTTTCCCTGAGCTCACTGTAAAAATATGACTATGTTTTTGTTGCGTGATGTGCTGTGGGGCCATAGTAAACGTAGTTTCAATTGCAATAGCTGTGAGTATACCAAGATAATGAGCTTGGTCTGCCCTCATCTTCATTCCACATTAACAGTAGCTTTCATTATACTTAACTGCATCTGATAGCAAAGGAAACCCTGTAGCAGCAGACCTTGAACAATTAGCAGGATTCCACTCGGGCATCTCAACGGAAACGAACGCAACAATGTTCAGAACAGTCAGCAATCTCTGACCTTTCTGTGCAAACGGCCCGGTTCGGGAGACGGAAAGAGCCGTACTAACAAGCAACTCCGTCAAAGTGGAGGCAGAAAAGCTCGGTTTTGATCTACCCTTAAAAACAACAACAACAAAGCTTAAATTAAGTAGTTTGGGCAGTCATTGTACTTGTTTCCTTTAAAGCATGTTTGTTGTGAAAATATTGCTACAAGCCATTCCCTACTTCATATAACACTGATGATGCAGTCTTTTAGAATTATATTTAGCTCTACTTTAAAAAGCAAAAAAATTAAGCAAGCCTTGTGAACCGACTGTGTGTGTATATATACAGTGTCTATAAAAAGTATTCACCCCCCTTATATTTTTAGATATTTTAGATATTTTTAGATTTTATTTGTTTTAAATATTGAATCGTAGTGAACTTAATTTGACTTTTTTGACACTGATCAACAGAAAAAGACTATTTCAAATCAAAGTCAAAATACATTTCTACCAATTAGTCTAAATTCATATAATAAATATAATTTATTTTTTTATTATTATATTTACATATAGCTAGAATTGGCCAGAAGGCATGTGGGAGACTCTGAAGTCAGCTAGAAGGAGATTCTATGGTCTGATGAGACCAAAATGGAGCTTTTTGGCCATCAAACCAGACACTATGTTTGGTGCAAACCAAACACCGCACATAACCAAAAATACACCATCCCCACCGTGAAGCATGAGGGTGGTAGCATCATGCTGTGGGGATGCTTCTCTGTATCAGGCCCTGGAAGGCTTTGAAAGGTAGAAGGTAAAATGAATGCTGCAAAATACAGGGAAATCCTGGAGGAAAACCTGATGCAGTCTGCAAGAGAACTAAGACTTGGAAGAAGATTTGTTTTCCAGCAAGACAACGATCCCAAGCATACAGCCAAAGCTACACAAGAATGTCCTGGAGTGGCCGAGTTAGAGTCCAGACCTCAACCCAGTTGAGAATCTGTGGATGGACTTTAAAAAGGCACTCACGATCCCCACGCAACCTGACAGATCTTGAGCAGTTTTGCAAAGAGGAATGGGGAAAAATTGCAGTGTCCAGATGTGCCAACACATAGCTATCCACATAGGCTCAAGGCTGCTACACACTGACTTAAACGGGGTGAATACTTATGCAACTATATATATATATATATATATATATACAGTTCACACAATGAAAAGCCTTAAATTTCCCAAACGTATAGCATGACAGTCAAGTTCTTAGGGGGAAATGTCTTGATTGATTATGTAGCTCTTGAAAAATTCAATGTTGCATTTTGAAGTATTAATTGTCAAGTGAATTTAACCAACAAGTACCCTCAATAAACAGCACAGACGCCAGATACACAACTTTGACAACGGTAGAGAAAAATTTGATTTGTGTAAGACTACAAGCTAATGTATGAGGGTAGATGGATAAAAAATCTGAATAATTACAAAAATAGAGGGAAACACCAGTCCTGCAATTATTTTGTCATTTAAAAGACCGCAGTGCCCTATAGTTCCAACGCCAGATCTCAAACTGTCACGTAAACATGTCAGATGCAGCTCATAACGTACTTTGTTCCACATTTGTTCGAGGAAATGCATCCTGCTAATGGCCTTGCATTTTCTAATTACTCACTTTTTCACTCCTGTTCTTTCCAGTTAGCATCAACGGCCTTCTTAATCACCAGGTCGTTAGTCCCAGAGGTAATCGCTCCACTGTAATTAATTGACTAAATGCCTCCGGTACCTAACAGGAAAATAAAACAATTTATTTAATTGTGCATTCTGATCCTGTGTCCACTTCAGCCGCTGATAAAAGCGATATTTAGAATTCGGAATTCTTGGCCAGGCAAACTTCCCAGCCAGGATATGCTAATGTGAAATGTTGACTCATTGAAGTTCACCTCAATATTCATATATCACAGTATATGCCAAATCGTGTTTTTAATTTTGGTGTCATTTCTGCCCAGTAAACAGCATTGTTACATCTTTTCATACAGGAAAAAAATAAAAAATAAATGTAATTACATGCAACCATCTAACTGAATATTTTTGGGTTATTTTCTTTTCTGGCTATTTGTCATGCGTATTACTCTCTCAAAAGGGATATTGAAAAAGTAATTTCAGAGCTCACTGGTATAGAATAGATGACTATTGTCCACAGT
The DNA here is from genome assembly GCA_025775065.1 of Hiodon alosoides. NCBI lineage: Eukaryota > Metazoa > Chordata > Actinopteri > Hiodontiformes > Hiodontidae > Hiodon > Hiodon alosoides. Next base: position 49,873 of record JAOYSI010072835.1, on the reverse strand, counting down.
CTCTCGGCCTCATTGTTGAAGCATTGTGCTGCACAACTGCGGTATTTCCATATGACATTTGCTCCCACTGAGCTCCGAGAAACCCTTTCAAACATTATCTACTGTGCAGAGTGTGCGGATAATTAACTAGCGTGGCAAATCGCGACGTGGCCAGAAACAACGCGGCCGCACTGAGAACACTCTTCATATTGTCATCGCGGGGCGCGCCACTGCCAACTCCACACAATGACAGAACAAACACTGATATTATCCGCTTCTCCGGTGCCAATCCCAATGGGAACATCAAAATAGCCGGCCTTCCCGGTACTTCTGCGCGCGCTGGAACTGGAGATGTTAAAACACGAGTAGCAATTATGAGAGGAACAACAGCGAGGCATCGCTGGACGTAGGAGACGTGGCGTTATACATCGGGACCGAAGCCCCAGTACGAGGACATTTCGTGGGCACCAAAAGCTGAGGTAGAACTCCGAGTCGCGTGAGATACCACCGTTTAAACACTGCATCCAATCGTTCCAAAAAATGTTTTTAGTTTTTAGGGAAGGCTGTCAAATGGTTCCCCCATATGGTTCCATTTAGTGGCCAGCAAACTTCCACTTCCAGATATACTCTACTAGGTGTCAAGTTAAATAACTCTTTCCAATTCCGCGGTGTGTATTAGCATGTAAACATTGTGCTGTATGTCATATCATTGAACAATTATGATCACCCTATCTTTTTTTCATATATTAAATTAACTAACGTCATTAAAATACTACACTACACAAAAGTGGTCCTCAACAGTCCAAGTGGGAAAAATACAGCCCTCCAGGTTTCATTCATACAATTTTAAAATGAGCCCTAATATGCTTACCAATGTATATCAGAGATACATCCAGGCCTCTTTTACTTGTTGGGTTAATTAGCTTTCAAGTTTTGCGAGAAAAGTTTCAAATTCGTCAGTGGCAAAATATAAAATCCGTTTGTAATGACGATGATGATTAAAAAGTGCGGAGATAATGACATGGTAATCGTACACCTTCTTGCAGAAAAACAGTCCCATTATAATCGCATCAAAGAAATACACCAAGGATTTATTTCCGTCCGCTCCACTCTGCTTTCTCTGAATAGTCTTAACTACGCATGGTTTCCGCCTTCCACCTTGAGCAAGGTCACGCAGCTGAATTGGATTCAGAGATACTCGGCATCGAAATTTCTCGATTGTTTGCGATTGCTCCTCTGACAAATTTCCCTAATGTTACCGCGATCGATTACTATTTTACTTTATTTTTACTTTCATCTGTTCGGTTGACGGATCGGTCCGTGGACGGTTCAGAAAATTGAGTTTTGAAAATTGCGCATTATGTTTGCCAGAGAGATTGAGAACTGGCATACTGTGAGCCTAAGTGTGTGTGCCAGTTGTACACAGTATAATACACAATTAATTCCTTTACACCACGGTAATGGCCCTCTTACAGATGTGTGAGGAGAAAATTGGGAAAGAAAATATGTGGTTTCATCAGGCAGGCCTGTTGTATTAAATCCAACACAATAAAAACATGTATGCAAAACAACTAGCAAAAAACAGATTAAATCATATTCAGTTCAATTAAAAAGTATGTCTTTTATGCCATTTTTACTTAGCAAGTCACCCTATCATTATAATTATTGTTATCATTAATGCAGTTATTTTTAAATATTTAATTCAATTTATTCAAGTATTCTTTTATAAAGTATACAACAACCATTATATAAGTGTGTGTGATTTAAAATGCATGAATGGAAATGGGTGCCTATTAAGTACCGAATGAACAATGAGACCCCCGAACACATTTACAGATTTCATGTAAAGAGTTGGAACAGCACTTGAGTTTGAAAGAGCTTGTCAGGAGTAATACATGTTCTATACAAATGATGCCGGCGACGGTTTCAGAACGGGCAGCAGGCCAGTTAGTAACTAGCTGGCATGAAGTTAAAATCGTAACTGAATAGCACTTAACGGTCACTGCGCATGGTGGCGTAGCAGGGCGGCGGTGAATTGTTCATGTTAGCGCTTTGATCATTACAACGTCATATTCACCATATATAATCATATTCGTCAGTGGGTTTTCACTTCGGGAGAGTGTGACGCGTTCAGTCTGGAATTGTCTCCGCCAGACAAGCTGCACTTACGGAAAAGCAGAAAGACCCAGAACAGACTTAACCGAGAAGCGTAAGTTCTGTATGAAAAGATTTTTGTCACCGACCCTATGTTTTACTTTGGTCACAGCCAAAGGGTGTAATCCACCTGAGAAAAATGCCTGCCAATTCAATCATTATAAGCACAGGATTTCACATATACTTGCATCTAAAACCTTAGCCAAAAAAGTGGGTTATATTATCAATACTTCACAATAATTACATTCTTTTTTCATTGAAGGAACATTCACTTCTACCCAAAACCTTATGGAGCTATTTTACATTTTACTACAATGTTTTTGATTCCTGAAAAATAGGGCTTTTTCAAACTTATTTTAAATCTGCATTCGGAACATAATATCCTGTAGCTCACAGGCAGATTTCTGTAGCACCATCTGTACAGAGCTAATTTGGTTGTTCGGAAAATCTGGGCGTATTGAAGTGTACTAGCGTGGCAAATCGTGACGTGGTCAGAAACAACGCAGCCACAATGAGACCACTCTTCACATTGTCATCGCGGGGCGTGCCACTGCCAACTCCACACAGTGTGGACTTAATGGACGTATTGAAGTGTGTGTTGTCCACTGTCTCACTGGGGGGCATTTTTTGTGACGCAGCAATGTCTCTGCCTATAACCCAGAAAATCTGGCTTTGGATTCTCGTCTTGGATCAACCTCTGGGGTCACTGTACTCACTTCTGGGTGCACGACAGGGTACATGTGAGCATTTATTAACCCCAGCCTTCAAGAGAATACCGCGATTCTGTGTTTAAAATGTACTTTTTGTCCCGAATTATAAGTTTAAACGTTTTAATTGCCATCCACATTATTGTGAACACAAATTAGCTTGAATAAGCAGATACCTAATGAAAGATGTGCCCATCAGTGCCTGTATATCAAATTTTGGGAAGCACTTTTGGAAGGCTTTGGGCTGGCTATAGCCAGTTCAATTTGAAATAGTGCAATGTGATGAAATCAAAAATACTTGCGTAGCTTACGGCTTACCTATTTAAACACCAGGAGATGTGTTCACGCAATTGAGGTTAAGTTTGTACATTTCTCAAGAGTAAAATTGCAGTTCACTTCCAGGGATCTGAACCTCTGGTCACAGTCCCTGACCCACAGCAACGCATGTGTTGGACCTTTTCATCACGAATTATCATTTATAAATGTATTTTGGAGGTCATTCGATCCAGCTATTCTCCCTGGCTTTCTCCCTCCCACCCTTCTCTACTTTCTGCACGAAGGGCTGTTTCTGACATTCTGGTACAAATTCCCTGGATTCCTCAATAACTAACACTGGATAATTTGCACAGCTCAGCCCTACAAGATAGTCTTTTGTGGATCTTAAGCCCCCAACGCAGTTGTTATCAACCCTTGTAAACATTTGGGTCCCGGTTTACATTTTTAAAGCAACCAGCATTTTCATTTAAGTGGCTGTTTCCTTGCAGATATGAGCTTCATACACTTTACCTGCAAAGTGCTGACAACAGTGGAAGGGAAGAAAACAAGTCGGTGGCTATTACTACGTGAGAAAGTTGCCATGTGAACAGACGTTCAACAGACGTGTATCATTTAGGGAACGTCAGTGGTTGCTTTGGAAAAAAAAAAGGGTACAATTCGAAATGCAGTAAATGCAATACAAGGAATCTTAACATCGGGATTTATAGACAACAGTGTGTCATGTTATGTTTCCGATAGCTTGGCTTGATGTAAATTATTAAAGTAATATTAGCTCAAAGGGGGCCTACAGATTCTACTCTTTATTGGAGGTACTACAACAGTAGCTAACCGCTAAGCGCTCGATTCGCATAGCAACTGCCCACAGTCTTAACATGCAACGTTAACTGTGTTTCACGTCGGCCAGTACCAGTACTGGCACATACAGTTCATCCCAAGAACCCAGCAGAAACTATAACCCGGATTTTCTCCAAAAAAAAACGGATTTACCTACCCTAACATCTTAAAACAGACCGAAGGGCTTTATTAGCATCACAAAGAAAATCAAACAATTGTCATCGGCATGACGTCGTATTCGAGGGAGATGCCGGTGGGGTTTTTGTTATTACTACTGTATATTGGGTCGCTACCAAGCTGGCATGTTGAAAAATGGGCCCTACTGCATGAACGGTTGAGAACCATTGCCCTAAAGCACGCGTTCTTTCCCCCCTTGGCTTGTTATAAAAAATGGAGTCTGCTACCTTGTCCTTTAGCTTGTTACAGCTCCTGAATTTAAACTAGCAGAGTATCAAGTTACTGTCATACAGTGCTGTGAAACATTTGTGAATTAAAAATATTTCTTTATATCACTGGACATTTAATTGGGCTTAATGTAAAACTCACACAGGGGGGTTTGTGCCGAAAAAAAGGCCTGTGGTAAATGGACAATTTTACAGTCTTCCATTTCCAAGGATACCAAAATACGCTTGAAAGCAATTCAAATGAATACAGTGAATGTGTCAAGTTGTTAAGGAATCCACATTCATTTTCATTCTGAAGTATATTCAGGATATCAAATAAAATTTTATAGTGACAGATACTTTTAATGATCTGTAAATCAAAAGGCTTATTCGGTAGCCCTATCATATGATGGCAGTTTATATGCTTAAAATTATTTGAGTTATACAACTGGATGGTCTCACTTATGACATTATATAACATCACAAAGTTTCACATCGCACAATATTGTGGTCAAAAGTCAAAAGTCCTCATCGGCAAGACGTGGGACTGTGTTCTGCCCCGGAAAGTTCTAAATCCCCTGCATGTCCGCCCCAGGCTACAGTTATTTCTGCGTCCACATGTTTCCTAATGTTACCTAACGTTGCCCTGCGGGGGGATTGTTGCCAGTTCAGATGAGGCAGACGATCTGAAAGTCTGAATACACTTGGGTAAAAACCGTGCAGCTGCTGCTGCTCTCCATTTTGACTGGGAGTCCAGTCATCCTGAATACCGCTTGGTAGTTTTAATTATGTCATTCATTAACTGCATGCCATTGGTGTCCTGGAAAAACCATAGCATCTACAAGCTTTAAGCCAGATCTACAAGAGCAACACCTTTATTGGTCATACAGGTAATGAAACATTACAGTGGAGAACCGTGATGAGAGCTTTCAATCTGCGTTAAAACAGCAACAAATGCCAAAAACGGATACACAAAGTTTTCCCAGGACAACGACAAGATGTTAGGATGTAGCTGTGGTTTGAGTGTTTGGGACTCAGTAGAACGATAGGGCTTCTCCAAGGAAAAGCCTTCAGAACGAACGACTCGCTTTAACCCAAAAAGTTTTTTACAGTTCACATCACTTTGACCAGTTCAATTTAAAAGTAGGTAAACAACAGCAAAATCCTGTTTGGACATCCCGAAGAAAAGACTTGAAACAAACCAAGGAAATTCATGGCGCTTCAGCTGTGACTACAAAGTTTCCTGACAGAGTTCAGAACACTGTGTTATGTATGTATTTATTTATTTTTAATTCCGCCGTAACTGCCCAATTTAGTGGACAACCGGTGTAAACGCAGCTTCTCTTCCCAGGATCTCCTTGCTATGCTCTTGGTTTCCTGAAAGCCGCGGCACCCCCGGCTGTCTGGACGGCGCTCGAGTCTCGGCGGATGACTCACTCGGCGTGCCGATTATTCTGGGGCGACCACGAGCGATGGCTTGAGCTAAGGGGCGAGCTGCTCCATTCTTCTTCGCAGTGGGGGTGCGAGACAAGTCAGCGTCGGAGCCACCATGGGCCAAAATGAGTCTCGGCGACGTCCGCGGATGAATTCCACAGAGAAATGCGCGTAAACCTGGACCTGACGCTAATGACGTGCTCTCCATATACATGTATGCAAGGACGGACACGAAATTGGGATTATAACTTTACATAACTTTAAGATTTTTACTTTTAAATGAGGCATTTTATCGCAATAACTCATCAGCTTGGTGGTGACAAGTCTATGCAAGGGATAGAGCTACTTTAGCGGGCCTCTATTTGAGTATATATATATGAATATTACTAAAGGCTAACAGACAGAGAAGGCTCAGTTGTTCTTCAAGGGTTAACTCCAAGGGCCCTATGTGTTTTTACAAATGAACGACCTAAAAATGCAGGAGGCCCCCTGCTGGCAGCTGGCGGGGTCCTCAGCAGTCACATTAATCTCCAGAGCCTGGAACTGGCCCCGCTAACACGTTCACCGTGCCCGACTCTCGTTACAGCTCAGCTCAGGTCCATGGTCTGTGCTTTGTTCTACACTTAAACACTATCGCACATAATCGGGGACGGATTCCAGGGCCGTTTGCTTGATGTTTAATAACATTTTAATAACCTTTTTTTTCATTTATTCTTTGACTACTTAACGCTGGGTGCGATTAATGGTACATGCATTATGACAGCTGGCCCTAATCCACTTTGATGCTTCTGCCTCTTAAAACAAGTTATTAAGGGTGTTTCATGTCCTTTTTAGATTCCGAAGCAAGTTCTAATACTGTGGCTAAACTGTCCATTCAAACTACTGACTGCATAAAAACTTCAGATGAATCCATCAGTATTTCAAGGCAGGCTAGACCAGGGCCAGATTATGCATGCCTCTCAATCGCATAAAGCAACATCCCAATTCCAATCAATTATTTATCATGTGTGTGCCCCGCAAGTTCAAAAATGATGGGAAGAACGTAAGATAGATGTCGATGTAGATGTAAGATATCAAATAATAAGATATCAAAGAATAAGATATCAAAAATATATGAAGCAGCTTAAACACCGTGATGAGTTACAGAAAGCGGGAAATGACGGTTCTAAAGGACCGTTAGCGCAATTGGCGCAACAAGATAATGCTATTTACTCTCCTTTCTGTAGAGTTCAAACGGTCTACAGATCTCCCTTTCATCTATGATGGTTGCGTGTGATGTTTTTTTATAAAGAGAGCATCACCTTAATCTGTTCCAATCTAGCTAAATGTCCCAATTAAATTTAGTTAATAGGCTTCACAGCTGCTGAAGCGAGCCACTCAAAAACAGTAAAATTATATATATTTTTTCTTTTTTTTTTTTACCTTTATAAATTTGAAAGCGTCAATAACAGCTGACATACACTGGCACAACATGATGCGGAGAATACAATTTTCACCTGGCTAATACGTACTTAGGCGGTGAGTGTTAAGAAGCCCTTGAATGATTTATTTGAGTTGTTCCGACACCAGTGTTTGTTGCCTTTGCGTTACTGCCTAATGGCTGTGAGAGTCTAAGGGACCCTCGAAGGCGCCTGGTGATTGTCATTCGCCCGTGCTCCATTCTGCTCACGTTTGCGTCGATTCCTGGCAAGGCCGCCGTATCTGCCTTCAGGGTTATCATCGCAATGACAAATGCAGCTCCGCTGAAAAGGCCGGTTTATACTCGCCGAAGAGCGCGAAAGGGCCGACCGCCATCGCTGTCTCGTCACTTTCCAGTTTACGTTTTTTTTTGCCAACGATTTCCCGAGCAGAAGGCAAGAGTTGGAAACAGAGCTTTGACCTTGTCATTGACTCCGTTGCTAGGTGATACATTATAGAATATTTTACACACCACTAGAAGTGGATGGGTCTCCAGTGCGTTTAGTGCGTTTATACACCAGTGAGTTGGTTGGGCGATAACCACACGATGGCTCACTGTCGCTGTGTTTTTGGCCTGGTGACAGAGTATTAATGCCTTCGTGAACCGGCATTTACGCCAGAACATTTATGTAACGGTGATGGTAACACTGACGACTTAATTGTCAAGGCCAGTGTAAAAGATCTAAGACCCAAAAAGCCAGCAACGTCCCAGGACCCGGTTGCCCGAGAGGGTAAGTCGGAAACCTTTGAAGCTGGTGGGATTGTTTTTAGAATGCAGTGGCCTGGTGGTTCCGTTTTTTTCAAACTAGCAGCAGACGCAAAAACCCAAACAAAATTTTTTAATTTACTCAGTGGTGGCACAAACACGTTTGTTTTTTTTTTAAAGTCCAGACCTTCGTCCCTTGCCCGAGATAAATAGATTTGTTTGGATATTTGAAGTTTATAAAACTCTATGAAAAACGTCTGTGTTGAATACGGAATCGGTCAAGGTCGCATGAGCAACGGTTAACCGAAAACTCTAAAGCAACTCTAAGCATATTATCTGGTTTTAGTTACCACTGGCATGGCAGGCACTTGTTTGTATTTGGACTTGCAGCATATGTGATGAATTTTTCATTGCCAGGCTGTACACATTCATTATCCAACATTATGATGTAGTGCTGTTGATGATATTTTTTTACTTACAAAATATCTTCTTAATACATCGTTGTTTAAATAACCAGTAGTGCCCCTTCATTTTAAAAACAACAACTGTAATATACAGTTCTTCTGGGGTAATCCAGTTGTTTTTGGAAACATGGTTTTTCATTGAAAACCAAGGAGTAAAATAACCTCCCAGTTGCAATGCAGCTTTATTTTTTCCTCTGAAAACAAACCAGGAGGCAGGAAGCAGAGCGGCCCCTTTCAATGTTAAAAACCTGGCTCTCGTTTGTGCTTGTGAACCGGGGGGGCGTAGGTTCGCGGCTCGATTTTTCGTGAGCCTATGTTGGAGGAGTGGAGGAGAAAAGGAGTCTGTAAACCGCAGCTAAGCAATGGTGAGTCCTCCCCCCGTCTGTTTCTCTGTACGGGTTCGAAATGAAGAGACAATGGGCTGACCGTGTTTTAAAGGCAGAAGAGCGCTGTGTAATTGTGTAGTGATATCCACAATGGAGTTCTCCACGTGCCCTCAGTCATACTCCCTTTAATTGGCTCAGGAGAAACCCTGTTTCCTATATTTTTAACGTGAGGAAATGAAACCCATGCATAATTCATAGAGATTATTTATGATAACTGGAAATTGCTTATGAAAGCGAAAATAAAACCCACCAAAAGTTGGGGTAAGTTATTGCCCGCCTTGTGTTAACCTGCACTTGATCATTCCCACTCCAAATGCCCGCATTGTTTAAAACCCATCCCTGGAGGTGCCCGTTCCTCCAGCAGTCCGGACATAGCGGCGCTTCAGTGGCTGAGACGCATTCGTCTTTGCGGGCGCTAAGTGTCGGCTCGCGCGGTGCCGCTGCTCGGCCTGCCCCGTGGCACCCGTGCCAGTGTAATCCCTTTTTCTTCTCCTTGCTCCGACGCTCGGGGCCTCGCGGGGCTTTGCGTCGGATCCTTACAGTAAATGAAATGATGTCGTGGAAAAAAAATGAAAGCAAAAAAAGTATACTGCCACCTGCTACCCAAACACGGGTGTATTGAATGTGTTTAATATGCTTAGCTCCATCTGTCATTTCTGTTATGTTTATACCCATAAATGTGTAAATATATGTTTTATTTATGCGTCTGCATCTAACTGTGACACAGATGCATGTTCATTTCATTTTTAAAAGAATGTGATAATATTTGAAAACGGGGATTTTTTTTCTCTCAACGTAGACAGTAATGTATGTAGACGCTGCTGACCAGATTCGGGTTGAATTCATTGACATTGTAATGACTTTACTGAGTTAGCGCCTGGTGCGGTAATCAGATTAAATTTTGATTAGCGTTTTCAGGCGCACAGACTGAAATGTGTCGAGTGTTTCCTTGATGATGTGAAGGTTTCCACCCAGCTTCCCTTCCTCTTTAACTTAGCTAAAACCCAATGAACAGCAGGGTGGGAACATGACTTTCTATGTGTTGCAGAGGAAGACGACACTAAAACCCAATGAACAGCAGGGTGGGAACATGACTTTCTATGTGTTGCAGA
>JAOYSI010072835.1:18257-28719 GCA_025775065.1 Hiodon alosoides | reverse complement strand
AAGGTGAGACTTTGTTGGAAGGGCTGGATATTAAAGAGTTTGCACATTAAAATGCTCAATAGCTAAAGCCTCGCCTCTGGATAAATGTGACCTCTGAAGAGGCATTGCGTTATCTTTTTGTTCCTACCCTGATAAAGTGGATCTGAAAACAGCAGCGATTGACATAATGAAACCACGAGTGTTCTGTTTATTTCCACAAACTTTTTCAGTTCAGATGAAATCATTTTTTATGGCATTCAGACATTGCTCCACTAGTTTCAGGGGGAACCAGCGTGTGCCAAAAAACCCCCTCCCACAGCATCGCCACCAGCGACACCCCACAGGATGGATCCCTGGGCTCCTGCGGTTTTTGCCCTGTCTTGGTCATCTCATCAGCATGCCACAGCAGGAACCGGGATTCATCTGACCAGGCGATGTTTTATCAGTCCTCCACTGTCCAGTGTTTGTGCTCCTTATCTCACTGCAAGCACAGTTTTGTGTCTTTCGCTGACAGGAGAGGAACTCGGTTAGGTGGCCGGCTGCCATACCCCATCCTTGACGCGGAACGGCGGCTTGTGCATCCTGATGTGCCTCTTCTGGCTCCACCGTTGCACTCGCCTGCGATTCGACAGACTGTAGCCCGTCTGTTACTCTGCACAGTCCTGTCTGCCTCTTTCAACCAAAGAGACGTTTCTGACCTCAGGACCACCATTGGCTGGATGTCTTGTTGGGTGGCGACACGTGAAAACCCCAGCAGGGTTGCTGTTTCATGCTTCCAACTGCTACGTATTGTTCGAAGTTGCTTTTGTCTTGCCCATTCTCCCTATGAATTGCACGCACCCAGAATCTCTAGGTACCTGCCTACCTGCTTTAAATAGTATAGTCTGAACATGTGGTGATGTCACCGAATGCACAGTTTCATAGAAATGAGGGGGTGTACCTAATAAGACTTTTTAGGTAAATATCTTCAGTAGAGAATTTCCTGTGAACTTGTTTTCTAGTAGTGATTGTAGTACATATATTAAAATAAGTTTCTACATCCTAATCTTGTACCCCCAAAGAATATTCCTTATCTAGAGTATGTCATTTGTAATCCCAATGCAGTCATTTCCTTACAGCATATTTGTTATGTGGGTCTGGATTAGATTCATGACTTTTGCTTTGAAGTACAATGAGAAGACAGACACACATACACACACACACACATAGGGCAATGACCGGCCAATGAGGGTCACTTGCCGCAGCTGAACCCCAGAGCACCGATAATCCACTTTCCTTACATTTGGGCAGGGAGTCTTGGCCTGAAGTTGCTGAAGCCGTGACTTTGTGACACAGGGGCATTCAGAAAGATTTATAGTGGATCCAAGCTGGGCTTTCGTCCAATGCAGAAGGTCACCTGAACTCTGAGCTCACAATTCGCTCATCCAAATGCGATTCAGAGATTCGGATGTCCATGTAGTTTGTACGACTTTATTTTCAGAAGCAGCAGCAAAGGTATTTTGCGTTTTGGTTAATCTTTGGATCAGTAAACCTTTGGGTTCTTCTTTTCCTTGCTTGAAAGCCTTGAAACGTTCCAGAAATAGTAGTGATGTGTATAAAATATGCGAAATTGTAATGAATAACCGATACCTGCGGAAATCACGATGCGTTTGTGAACATGAACATGAATTCAGAAAGAACTCAAGGGGTGATTTGTTGCAATTTTATTTCTGGTAGCCGAGTAAAAATGGATAAATAATTTTTAGTAAGCCATAAAGCCAGAAATAATATACAGGCTACTTAAATGGAGCCTAAAGTTCCTTGCAACGGTAATGACATAACACGATGAATTGTCTGAGCTGGCATTGGTACTTACTTCTGCACCAATGAAAGTTGTCAGTTGTATACAGAAATATGCAGAATGTAGTAAACCCACTCAAATGACTTATAACAGAGTGCTCTGTGTGTGTTTTAAATCACCCAACCAGCGTTACAGAACGATCAGTCTGGCTCCGTGTGCAGTAAATACCATTAATCTTACATGCAAACTCTGTCTCATATTTCTGCGTCTTCGGCAGGCCCGGTCTTTCTATGTGAACTCCCTTTTCTCTTCCTTTTTGCTTGAAAGATTGATTTTTTTTTTCTTTGCAGGTAATACTTTACCGTTTTCAATTCGGGAGAAATTCTGCATTCAAAAGTGCTGAATGTAAGCGATCCCAGCACTGGAATGAGAAAGAAGGCTGCGGGCTTTCTGTAAATAAATATCGACTGCGTAGAATAAAAGGCTCTGTTGCATTACTGTAATACAACACCATGAGCAACGCTTGCGTTGAAAATAGGCCCCGTTGTTGGGAACGTTTTACAGTGTAGACACCGAGCATTATCCCTCTACCGTAGGATCTAAAAAAAAAAAACCGCGGAGGAAACACCAACTGTGGAATCTTCACAGGAGTTTTCCCCAAATGCATTCATTCACGTGTTGCAGCTGCAAACGCATTCTCCTTAAATCAGAATCAAAAGCTTGGACAAATCCTTCAATCCGCACTGAGTTTAGTGGACTACGCCGCGCCTTAATGGCCGGGGGCCATCGAGGACAAAGAAGTGCCCTTGAGGACCAGCTGGTTTTTTAGCTAACTCTCAATCACTGCTTTTTGACCTGGGAACACCAGGTGAGATCATTTTTAACCCAAATGTTTATTTTGATGAAAGCAATTAAGAAGCGAGATGGAAGGAAAACCCGGCAGACAGTGTGACCCTGGAGGGCCAGGACCGCATGGCTGAGGTGAAGAAAGGTTAACAGCGTTTAGGGTTAACTCAGTCTGGGCTTGCCTACGGGCATGTCCTCACAGTTGCCAGCCACACGCTCTGTGATGAACCTGTCATCAGATCAGATGTGATGACTACGCTGTCAAGGAGCAGCACTTGTTGACGCCTGACTATATTTAAAGTTTCCACTTGCTTAAGTTGGAAAAAGAAAAGTGGTCGTTTATTCCGTCTCGCAGATGGTTATGGGGACCCTCTGGTCAGTGGCTGCTTGGTTCAGAAATGACAACGGACTGCTTTCCTCTGCACGGGCGAGACTCTGGGGCATCTGTGGTCTCGGGGTGTCAGAACAAACCCAGGGAGGAAGTCTCCGTGTTGACCAGTAAAATATAAGAAATGTGGCATGGTCTTTTTTTATCCCAGACTTCTGCCGTGAAACACGTTTCTGTTTGTTTGTCAAATAAATATCTACTACCTTGTGTAGTGTACATTTTCTGCTTTTGTCTGGAAATGAAAAACAGCGCAATATCCTTGGTATAGCTTAGCGGATGGAAAAGCTGCCTGTGGAGAGTTGTTATTGATTAATTGCTGCCCCGTAACCTTGGTTACACAGACACAAGGGAGACTGTTGAGAAAAGCTGAGAAAAAAGCTGGGTGAAAATCTTACTTCTATCAGACATTTAACCTTCAAATATCACCCAGCTTAATTATAAATCACAATACCTCTTGGCAGGCGTTAAAAATGTAATGTTCAAAGTTTAACCCTTCCCAGCTGTGGGTAACACGTTTAAATGAATGATGGGTAACATGTTCAGTGGAATGATTTCAAAGACCTGATTTATTATTTTTATGGGTTTAGTTATTATTATTATTATTATTATTATTATTATTATTTAAATAATAGATGTATTTTCATTTACCTTGTCTTTGCAGCTCAATGTTGAGTTTTTTTACTGACCCATTTGAGCATTGCAAAAGAAAATATATATAGATGTAGTGGCTTTAATTCAACAAGGAATTATGTAGGAAAGCTCTGAGAGACGGATGTAGATTTCAGCATGAACACACGGTACACATGGTGAGGAGAAACAGGAAACCCATCTTCATAGACATAGTTCCTTAACAGATTCTCAATGTGCGCCATTTAAACCTGTCCCACCGATTCAAATTCTGTCTAATATTTTACATACTGAGATATTATTAACTGGCTTTTTCCAGTTTCTTTTCTTTTTTTTCCGTGTCCCTCGCTGCTACGTTTGCAATAGGAAATATTAGTTAATCAGAGGAAAGTTTAATCGGAGTGGGTTTTTGTATAATGAGTCAGTGAGGATCCGTCGGATCCGTCTCCGATGCCCTAAAGTGGGAACTGCAGAGCAGGTCAGGTCAGGTCAGGTCAGGTCAGGTCAGCTCACGTGAGACATGCAGTCAGAAAGTTAACTTCTCGCTGAAACTCAACACCTCACAACTCACATCCTTCGCTCACTTTTTTACCCCGTGACGGACGCTCCAATTCGGACTTGAACCTAAAGCCACCTGTAATAAAATGCATTACCAAAAAAGAACATGCGCTTTTAAAGCAGTGGATGTGTCTTTGGGTTACGGGCTTTTAGTGCCGTTTCATACATTTTTGGTGCCTAAAAGGTTTCTGTTTTCTCCCCCCACTCTGCAGCATGGTGTGACAGCCCTCTCCCTCAGAATCTATAGCCTTTCATCACAAATCTTAACATTCCTTTAAAGCTAACCCTTTCAGAATGAACCACATTGATATCTTTTCATTATGCTGATAGGGGCCGCGTCTGAGACACGCAGTCAATTTAAAAAGCGTTTGTAGATATCTACTGCAGTCTGAGACGTGTCACGTCACACCTGGAAAACAGTCCACTCAACTTCCACCTCTCGCACACAGAATTATCACCTACGCACATGGAATTATCTCTCTCCTTCCCAGGTACACAGTCACACGTGCACATTTTAGAAGCAGAACCAATTTGAGGAAAAACTGGCTTGTTTTTTTAAATTAATTACATTCTGCTTGTTTTGATGAAACCATGATACGCGGCATGTCATGTCGAAAATATCGAATGATTCATGAGTATATGAATCAGTGTTGAAGTGAGACACCTGTCAACGAAATAAGCATTAAGGGATAAAGAGTGGACTTAAATCAAACGTTTACCATTCAAACGCAAAATGTGAATTCACCTTAGTTGAAGTAGTTGGACATCAATTCCTGTATTTAATGACTTTCACCTGCGTGCATTCCTTAACCCTTTAACATTAAAGATGTCCGACACGTGCGATGGCCGATGTTGAATGAGTGGTAATAAAACAACGCGGCACTGCAGGGCGCATGCGAGTGAACTCACCAGCGTTCCTGTGTGTCTGGCCGTAGCCTCCATCGTGATTGGGAAGTGGTGGTGCGAGATGGAGCCCTGCTTGGAAGGAGAAGAGTGCAAGACTCTACCGGACAACTCTGGGTGGATGTGCTCCTCGGGGAACAAGGTCAAGACCACCAGGGTAAGACCCAAGCACCGCCCCGCCCGGGCTTTACTCAGCACTGAACAGCCCCTCAGCGACACACACACACGCCGGTGCGCAAGCCAGTGGCTATCACACTATCGGGGTCACATCGCATGCAGGTCAGCAGAAGGCCGCGGTTTTAGTGCGCTTTCAACGCCGTGCCCGTGAGTCAAGGTCCGAGTGCTCGGACACAACCGCCAGAGCTGGCCTTCACTCTGAAGTGCGTAATGCCGTAGTTGTTGCCCTGGGATAGAGACCTGTCCCAGAAGAAGGGGTTTCCAGGCCAAAAGGCCAGAGATGTACTCTTACTTTTTTTGTATCGACATGGTGGGGGAGGGGTTAATACTTAGGCATGTTTGCAGAAATCTAGCTTTTTTGACCCATAAAAAAAATTGGTTTATTACTTTAACAAATTAGTTAAAACTACACAATTTGTCAATAAAATGGTGCATTGAAGAGTAGACGTAAAATATTCATTAGAGGTAAATTTAACATAAATTATTATGCTATTAAGGACAGTTATGTATACTTTTATATATGATCATGAATATACTATTCATTTTAGTACACATACTTATTTGTTTTACAATGTTGCTATTGACATTAAATAAATAACAGAATTAAAAAGATATATACCTTAATTAGCCTTATATGAACACAAATCACACTAAAAGGCATCCTTCCCATGTTGAGAGTTCTCTTCCTACTTGCACCGCAACACGCACGCCACGATGCTGTAAAATCTTTTAAAAAGCCGACTGTGTACTGGGCAGAATCCTGTACACAACTAAGCCTGGCCCGGGCAGACGACCCGACAAGGTGCCCAATCCCTCCATTTAATATGAATGACTTACGCCCGCAACGCAAACGTTTTTTCTGCCTTAAGAGCGGAGGACCCTTCGGATACCTGGTTTTCTCTTTCCTCCACGGGAAGCCAGGATTCACAGAAATTTTGATTAGCGGATTAGATCCATTTTGTCGGTACACGATAGTAAGACTTAGCCTTTTAAAACAATATAAACCCTACAAAAACAACTACACACATAACCTATATTGGAACCTAGCAAACCTAGCAAGCTCCTTGGTAATGTATTTACCCAGCAAATTGAATCCTAAAGGCGCGATGCTGTCTGTCAGACGTCATTGGCCCGGATAGAGTTTGACACGATTCGAAACACATTTCCAGCAACGCTCACCTGCAGGAAGTCAGAGCCTCCAGGTGCCACGGTAAAGTGAATAGGATACAAAAAAGCTTTGTAGTCTTTTGCAGTAAAAAATATATAAATATATAAAGAAGCTATGTTCAGACTGCCAAGTCAACTGTCGCAGATGTGAGGAGAAAGAAGGGGGGGGGGGGGGAAACGGCGGAGGGCAAAGCGAGTTTTAAAGAGTGTGCTCATTACTAAAGTCTAACCCTTTGCATAAAGAGAGCTGTAGACATAATCAGGCAACAAAGATCCCAATGAAGCAAGCGGCCACACGCTCCGTTAAATCTGTTCAAATAACATGAGGTTTTTTTTATATTATTTTACTGAGTAAAATTCCCAGTCGCAAGCCAAATTGGCACTCACTGTGGCCCAATTATCCATTTACTTGAGAGCACATTTGTGGGGAAAGGGATGTGCGGACGTGGAAGACGTGAAACTCTTGGTGCGCCTTATTTAGCCTACACACGAATTTTTCAAAGCACTGTTCCCGGGTTGTGTGCAATCCCAAACCCAGATAAAGTGAAAAGAAGTTGGCTGGATGATACCCGTTTTCAGCTGTTTAAGGTAAGCTCTATAATACAAACCTTAACACCTAAAGCATTCCTATCATACATCCCTGTCATAGTTGTTTAAGTGATCTGCTTTATTACATTTTAGTGGTAGTATTTTTTATTTTATTTTTTTAATGAAGAAAGGTTTTTTTTCTCCTTCTTTCTGAACTTCAAACCCTATTTCTTTGAACTAATTTAGAAGCAGCACAAGTCCCACAACAGAGGAGTTGTCACTCTTGCTTACACATAAGGTTAGAGACTGTGACCGTATGTGTGATAACTTTAGTTTCAATTACTTTCTCTTTACAGAACACCCAGCCATACTCCTCATTTTAGCTATGGAGGCAAAATACAAGGAATACTGCAGAAATGCAGCTGGAGCGGCCTTCTTGCTTCCAAAAAGGTTGGTTGTTCACCATTTAGCATTTGCACACTTTGTGTGAAACTAACAATTAGAATTGTTTTCTAGCGTGCTGTGTCTCAACCCTGAACTGAAGTCAAAACAGTAATTACGCCTTGTGTGTTTTTTTCGGGATTTATAAAATCAGATGCAAGCTACCGACATGTTGCGTATTCGATATGATGAAGTGCTATTTAGAGATTGTCCATTGATTTTTCTGGCAAATGTTTGGAAACATATCACACATCGCCATACCTGGTTATTCTGATAGCTATCGTAACGTATCGAGTCCATTAGATGGTTGAGGTTAAGATTAGAATTGTGATCGGTTTAAGTACTAAGTTAAGTGTTACTGTTTGTCTGACCTCTCCATTCATAACAAAAAGCTTTAGTTCACCACTCCGTTCACAGCACATAACCGATTATAATAACATGACAAAATTATTTCTGTTAAAGATTATCTTGAACGACGGCTAGGATAGCACACTGGCTGTGCGATTGTTGTTTTAGGGTCAATCAAGCTCGTTAGTCGTTTGCAGCTCTGCAGCACGCTCTCTGTGTGTGAGAATAACAGTCCTTAGGTTCTGGGGGCATTGATCGTAAAGGTCATGACCTTTGCCCTCCCGATGGTCCTTAGGTTCTGGGGGAATTGATCGTAAAAGGTCACCGACCTTTGCCCTCCCGATGGTCCTTAGGTTCTGGGGGAATTGATCGTAAAAGGTCACCGACCTTTGCCCTCCCGATGGTCCTTAGGTTCTGGGGGTATTGATCGTAAAGGTCACCGACCCTAGCCCTCCCGATGGTCCGTAGGTTCTGGGGGTATTGATCGCAAAGGTCAAAATCATAGCTTGTGATTGTTAGCCTTTCATAGTCTTTCTCTCACTTCCTTAACGACTCCTGACTTTGTACTAGTGTTTGGCTAGTTTTTTTATTATTATTTTTTATGGGGGCGGGGTGTTAAAAATGAAAACCTCTGGAGTTGCTTGACGCAAAATTATTACTCAGAAGTAATCTACACAATCAATTACATCTGAACCTACCTTGTCTGTTAAATTGGCTTCCTTGTTGACCCTCGGGCACGTATTCGAACAGAACACCTCCATATTCTCTTTACCATCTGGAGTCTCATTGTTTAGCTCTGAGAAAAACCCAGCTTCACTCTCAAACTCATGGTTGGTATAAGTCATTTGAATAGGTATTAGTATTAGAGTCCAGAAGCAGCCAAGCAAGTGTCTGACACCCTTGTCTTTCTCTGTCTCTCTTTATGTCTTTCAGAGAGAGAGGCCTTCCTTGCCTGTATCACCAGACAAGGCAGGCATTTTGTTTGAGAAGTCTCATTGAGGGGAGCTGGAGATCTCCTAACAAACGCCCAGCATAGACCCTCCTTATCTGATCCTCCCACTGGCTAAATAGATCAATTTTACACGTTGTGGGGAAGGAAAAAAAAGATTGACATAAAAAGATTGAGACGGGCTCGCTTTTTCATCCTAGGTTGATTCAGCCGACTTCATCCCCTCCTTGTCCCGTCGTAAGAGGGCGACGCTATTGTCCAGAGACGATCGAGAGAATGAGTGCGATCGGTGAAAACGCCGTTCGCTGCTAGTGACACAGAACACAATTTAAATGTTTGCAAATTACTGCAAATCACAAATTACCCGCCTAGTTCATTCATTAGCAAGTTTCGTGTTCTGAAAAATGTACACTGTTCCACATTCAAGAAGAAATATATATTTATGTTATTCTCAATGTTTTTCAAGAGGACATATAGGACATATAGACTATATATATATATATATATATATATATATATACACATATATTTTTTTTTTTTCTTTTTTTTTCTTTCTGAAACTAGGTAAAAATAACCTTCAGATCAGTCCTGTAGTGTTCAAAGCACCACATGTTGTCTATTTGGAAAACATACGGCACTTTCTACTAGAACCTGAGTAAACAATAGAAAAATAACCCATATGTGCGTATTTTTATAATTTCATTTTTTTTTCCAGAGCTACAGTGATAAGGCCACAGAGGAATTATGACCGAGTGCACATAGTTAAATTGGGATTTAAATATCAATTAATTGAATGAATAGCAAGCATACATCCAACATGGATTAAGAGAGGATATTTCCCTCTTGATCACACTACCTGTCTGTGTACCCTGGATTCTCCATTGTTAATGTCGACATTAAATAGCTTTTGATGCATTCTGCTGTCTGGGGTTTTATTTGCTCGGGCTGATGATTTCCCACCCACAGGAACACATGGGCGTGCACGGCAGGGCGAAAATCTAACGGTGACCGGGAAAGGCTGCCAATCCTGGTCATCGTCCTCCTACCTGGTTTACGGCCAAGGTTGGGGAAAACTGCATTTAAATGAATGAAAATTCACAGAATGCATACTATACCGTTTCGGGCTAAATCGCTGGGCAGCGGGGTGGGCGGTGTTCAACGCCTCTGAGGTGCTGTTTCTCCCGATATTTACGGCAACAAATGTGGCCAAATGAAGCACGGCGTCGGCATAGAAATGCCCCGTCTTTATGTCAGTAAGGCTACGGTACCTGTCCTCGCCCAATGGGAGTGCGTTCTGAAACTTTATTGGCAAGCGGTATTAAGTTCTGTTTCCGTCGGTCTAATTTTGGTTCAACCGTGGTCTGAATTTAACACAGTCTTGACCGCTACTTGTTTTCTAAGCAATGAATGGGGTTGAAATTTCACTTTCCATCAGCATCAGGGTTATTATAATTGTCAGATTTGAATCATGTAGATCAGTGGATATCAAACTTTTTACACTGCGGACCGCAAGGAAAAATAGAAGGATGATGAAACATACTGATGATCTGGTGAAACAACGTGGACTGGCAAAACCATCCAAAACAATGCCGACCATTAAATTATAATATATATACAGAAAAATAAGCTTACAGCAGACCATCCAGTAAATTATAATATATATCCAGAAAAATAAGCTTACAGCAGACCATCCGGTAAATTATAATATATATCCAGAAAAATAAGCTTACAGCAGACCATCCGGTAAATTATAATATATATCCAGAAAAAT
>JAOYSI010072835.1:0-18157 GCA_025775065.1 Hiodon alosoides | reverse complement strand
GTAAATTATAATATATATCCAGAAAAATAAGCTTACAGCAGACCATCCAGTAAATTATAATATATATCCAGAAAAATTAAGCTTCCAGCAGACCATCCGGTAAATTAAAATACATATCCAGAAAATTAAGCTTCCAGCAGACCATCCGGTAAATTAAAATACATATCCAGAAAAATAAGCTTACAGCAGACCATCCGGTAAATTAAAATACATATCCAGAAAATTAAGCTTCCAGCAGACCATCCGGTAAATTATAATATTGTACCAAACGGCGTTCTGCGTTGAGTGTGTAGACATAATAAGAGAGTTTCCATAATAAAGAAACCCAAATTGTGATACATGTTTGCACAGCAGACTTTCATATTATTGTTTTATCGAATTTATAATCTTTTAAGCTTTCGTGCGGACCACCAGGGGGCACCTCGTGGCCCATCACTGGTTCGTAGACAGCAGCTTCAGAACTGCTCGTTGTTCAAATAACAGTTAACCTTGGGGGGTGCAAGGGGGCATCATATTGAAGTATGATAAGATATTCTGAATATTTTCTTTGATTAAAAAATTTGGTTTTCTGGCCCTGGTTTTCCTCTGCTAGAGCGCTATACAACCACATGACAATACAAAATCTTTTTTATTTATTTTTTTTATCTTTTATTATTTGTCTGGACGTGTCTTAAGCTTATAAGATATGAGCTTTTCAACATTATTAAATCACTGACAGAATCATCTCCTGGCTGCTATCTGATTAAGTCGACGCTCTGAGCTTGTTTGGCAGGCCGAATATGCTTCAGGCTCCCAAGAACAAAGGGGAGGGAAGGGCAGCCCTGTCTGTTCCAGGTCCAGGTCCAAGGTCCCAGGTCCGGGGTTACAGCGCGTCTGGCCTTGGTGGACAGACAGGGGCTGGGCTGTCAGGGAGCACTGCAGGAGTTTGGGCAAGCTACGGGTGTTGTTTTTAATGAGCCTCTCTGTGGCAGGGTACCGTGGTTTCCAACGCGGAGAGAGATGCTACGTTTTTGTTAGTTTGTTTGTTTGTTTGTTTGTTTGCTCGCTTGCTTTTGCAGGCATCTCTATTCGTCAGCCAGGCACACATAGCTTAAGGAGCTTTTTGCTGACATTTACGCTCTTTGTTTTACTGGTACAGCTTGTTTACAATGTTGATGTGTGACTGCATGCGATTTACTACGGTAAATATCATTTAGATACATAATTAAAATGGTCAGGTGAAGGATAAATCGTTAACAGTTTCACTATTCACAGTTTCCCCGTCCCACGGGAAAAATCAAAGTTACTCTCCTTTCACAAGACAAGATTGTAAACATCAGTTTAGTTCATTAGCAGGAAAAAAAACATTGCATCATATGTAGTCTGCCCAGCAAGTTGCAACTTTAAAATCCCAATTAAATGAAACCATCAGGAATTTCTACATCAGCACTGGAGAGCCAATACTGGCAAAAGGGTTCTACACAGAGATGTGCATTGTGATAAGAGGTATCTATTGAAGCAACAGGCATCGGGTTTGGCGTGACTTACATATTGTCAAACAGAGTGGTTTCGGCCGCCTGGCACAGCACCAAGTGTCTGCAGAATGTCTGTATGACCTAGGGCATCTTTGGCCTAGTACAGCCATGACTTCAGCACACCCCAAACATCTTTAGTTTACAGAAAGTCTGTCTTTAGTAACGGTACCAGCAGTCGGTGAGACAGGATATGCAAAACATTACAGTACAAAAGACTTTTCCCCTGGTCTGAAATGCGGGATAATAGAACTCCAGAGGGTGTAATCGTTACACGCTTGTATGCCTTTGTGCTGTCTAAGTGTGTGTGTGTTTTTTCTTTCCCCTCTCTGTGTTTCAGATTCATCCGAGGACCTAACAAAAGAACTCCCTCACTCGCAATGAACACGGCTAGCACAATTGAATGGACCAAACCATTCCAATGAGGCGGACTGACTGGATTACTTGTTGCATAGGTTTATTAAGAGGGAAAAAAAAAAAAACAAGGCGATCATTTAAAATAAAACCGTAGCACTTATTTAGTGCCAAGGATTTTAAAACTAGACTGAAGACTTTATTCCACACGCCTAAGATCCTACACGTGCTTCCCCACCCCCCGATATTGTTCGAAGACATTTCCCCCTACGTTAACCCAGTGGTTCAAACAAAGACGCATTATCGCTAACGGGGAGATTTTTTTTAAAAAGGGTACTTTGAGAGGAAGATCTGAACGTCAGTGTGAGATGTCTAATCTTTTCTAAGGTATTGTCGTCTAATCTACCGTCGCGTCCATTCTGCAACATCAGCATGCTGGCTTCAGCTGTCGAAGTCAGATCCATATACCGTACTACCGTTAGCCCTGCTGCATACTTTTCCAGAAACAACACCGTGGGTGAAGAAAACGCGTCAGAAGGTCAACGGTCGGTCTCCTCTAGGGGGGCCACGTCTGCGACGCTCACGTAATTTGCTGGCATGTTCTACATATGTCATTGGAGCCCCCTTTGTTAAAAAAAAAAAAAATTAAAAAAAAAAAATATTTGTATATAAAAGTACAAAAAAAAGGTCCAGTGTGTAATGTGGTTGGCAAGAAGCTCCAGTGAGAGAACTTTCAACAGCATCGTATCTGGTTACATGTTTATTTCAGACCCTGGATTAGGTGAATCCCAGTTTGTCAGTGGAATTTCTCTGTTTTTTTGTTTTTTTTGTTTAACAAGGTTGTTGGCAGTTCTTGCTTGCATTGGGAAACTGTCAAACAGCCTCTGGCTAAAAAGTGTCGGTCTGGTCTGCGATCAAGTGATGTGTTTGAACACTAGGGACCCCTGTAGTATCTGTGAGAGTGAAACGATGTACGAATCAATCTGACGAAAAAGAAACAACAGCAGCGGTGATAAGACTTCTCATCCTTGTAAACAGCGCCCAATCTTAAAGATAAAAATCCATTCCCGTTCTTGTTTTCTTTGGTGTATGACATTGAGAACACGAATTGATTCTGCCATACCTGTTCGTTTGTAGATTTTACTAAAGTAAATTCAGGAAGAAGAAATAACAGTGGAAAAGATAGATAAATGTATTGGAAAAAAGAAAAACATTAGCCAACATCAACATAAATCCCTAGTAGTTATACCGCCTTGTCAGAATTAAAAGGGGTTTTTATACAAATGTGTTTCCCTCGATTTGTTCAACAGTGTAACAGTATCATGGCTTTTTCAGAAAAATCACCATGCGTTGTAGACTGTACTGTACACTCAACACCACCTAACATGACTATGACGATGTATTTCACTTGGGATCACATTTCACTAATGGGATTTTCAAAAGGAGACTAGAAAGTTTCCATCTTTCTCATGTTTGCATGTAGTTATTGTTTACTTAAATGTTGCCCTTTTAATTCAATCTGAATGTCAGAAGGAAATTCAAATTCACCCTTGAAAAATCTTTGTAACCTTTAAATCAATAGAAGGGCACATTTCAAACAATTAAATAACATCACCCAGGGGCTTGAAGCCTACATTCTCATGTATAAGCCCATTGAATGCGTATTTTCTCATTGCACTAGGAGAAGAACAGGAACGCAACCAAGCGGGAATATAAGATGACCGTGGGACAAAAGCAGGGTTTGTTTCCACTTGAGCTGGCCCCCAGTATGGCATGCATACATTGTCACTATTCAAACCTGGTGCAATAAATTCCAGATGCTCTGAAATGTGGATCCCCTGAACTTTTATCAACGTAAGGTTTAGTCCAACTCTGCAATACAATGTTCTGTGCAAATTCATACACACTGCGCAAAAGTCTAAGATACGTTCAAGACCTAAAAACACATGGCATGAGCTTCAGCAATTTCCTCAAAGCCTCCGGTTTGAGTTTATTTTCAAATCAAACAGTAGGGTGTTCTCCTTCACCATATGACCCCCACCCCCCACTCCCCAAAGCCCGGGTGGAGGGAAATTTTACAAGAGTCAAATAAAATTATTTGAAGATCTCCAGAAGAATTTCAATGGTTTAGAATGGGAATTATATAAATGCTCATTATTAGTATGTATTTAGTTATATTATATTTAAATGTGGATTTCTGGATATTTATATATTTTCTTGAAGGGTATTTACATTTAGATTCATTATGCAGAGCAGCGTAGGAAAATCGAAATGGTCTAAGACTTTTGCAAAGCAGTGTGTATGAGGTACACAGTGTGTATGTCTGAGTTTTCCCTTAGTTAAGTTTGTGCTTTGTCGGAAATATTTTGTTTTTTGGTTTTTCAGAAAATCATTAGTCTAGATGTGGTGTCAGTGCCACTAAATTAAAAAAATATATAAAATAAAAACTTCATGAAAAAAGGCTGCCTTTCTTCCAACGTTTGAGTTTCACAGAAGATCGTCCTCCTGTGGTCCTTTGAGGTTTTTACAAGTCAAGTCAAATGGTCTTCTAACGTTTGACTTTCACAGAAGATCGTCCTGTGGTCCTTTGAGGTTTTTACAAGTCAAGTCAAATGGTCTTCTAACGTTTGAGTTTCACAGAAGATTGTCCTCCTGTGGTCCTTTGAGGTTTTTACAAGTCAAGTCAAATGAGTTGAAAATCTTTAAAGATTATTGAAATTTGGATCTAGATTACACAATACTGAGTAAGATAGTTTACTTTGTAAATCCGGTTATGTAATCTGGTTTTAGTATTTAATTAATTATCAAAAAATTATTTGTGTCAGTTAGAGGGCCAAAGAATACATAATACCCTTTGCGTTATGGTTTCATTAAATGTCAAAATGAGAATTGGCCATGAGACGTGGAATAATCATAGTAGCCTGCATTCAGGGTTTTGTTTCAATTATACAGTGACAAGTGTAGAGCTCTTGGCCCTCAACAGCTTAAAAATATAGACCAGCTCAATGATGCAGCTGGTTTTATGACATTGGCCCCAATACGACTGACAATCACCAGTAGTTACCCGGAGCCTGTTTTTAGAGCTAATCGCTAAGAAAACTTTGATGGAACAGTGACTTGTCCGTTCTGAACTTTGTCTCAAAATCAAAAAGTATAATTATCGGATGTTTTTTCGTTCGCAGGCTGCACCCTGAGATCACCAAAATGTCCTAGCCTGTTATTGTTCGCCGCGTGATAGCGCTAAACGCAAAGTTCTCTCTCCTCTCAGTCCCAAGGAATGTTTCGTGAACACTTCGTAATGGTCACATCTCTTTTCAAGCCCAATTAAAGGGTTCACAACCATCGCTCTGTTATAATTCTTAATACAGTCACATATGCACAACCTGAAAAAATCACAGGGCTCCTATATTTTTTACTAATGCTCAAATTCAACCTAATTAAGTTATCATAGTGCTGTCCCTTGTGTCCAGAAAGGAAATGTGCAGGACTGTCTATCTCAAGATTGAACAATCATAGTTTCCAGACACGTTCTGCGTGATTACATGAGCACCGACTACTGGTTCTGTTTGATGTCTCGAATTGTAATTTTATGTCCGGGTGTGTTTTGGTCTGCAATGGTTTATGTTGGCCAAGTCAGAAAATAAAAAAGGTGTAGCGTAAGCCTTGTTGAATGGAAAACCGCAGAATATGTCAGCAAGTTACGCTTCTACATTATCACTGAGCCAACACAGTGTTATCTTCTTGTCTCCTTCTTGTCACGTAGCCTGTTACGTAGGCATCTATCAAACACACATCCACACTGAGGGATAAGACCGTGCCTGCCATTTAAAATACTGTATTTTTTTCCTTTTAGAGGGCCCACAAAAGGTCATTAGCCCCGGACACCCACATACAGGGGCGCCACCAGCAGTTCTGGGCCCAGGTCACAGAAATTCAGACCTCCCTCCCTAATTCCATTAGTGGGGGGGAAAAAACTCAATATTAAGCCACTATTATCGATAGACATTTCAAATGGAATCCTCTTCCCTTGCAAAATGATTATTACTTATTAATAGCCGACAGCAATATCACCCAACTGAAATCGTTTTCTTGCCATGTAACCAAAACAAGAATGAGGTTGAGTTTTCACTGACACACAATACCTCAAATGGCACCCAAGCTTTAAAACAAATGTTGTATGCTTTAGGCTTTAAATTATTTAAAGTGATTCTTTATGGATTTACACACCAGGTCTTAAAATGCATATTTTATCAAAAAAAAAAAAAAACCTAGGATAAAATATAAAAAAGGATATATATTATTAATATTTATTTGCTTGGTATGGGTTATTTAAGTGTTTACCATTCAATCCCATTGAATTGCTGGGTGCGATTCCAACGACGAGGACCTGCTAGAAGATTCTATTGCAAAGGCAGCTTTTATATTAACAGTGATTACTTTTATCGATCTGGCCGCAGATAACAATGCCACACGATGTTGAATATGGCTGTAGTAACCAATTGAGAAGAAATGTTCGGGATGTGAGCGCTAACCTTTCCCGAAAGATTGGACGGAAGCAGTTGAGTCCTCTCTACCCGAGTCCATTTTTCCCCTAGGACTGAAAGGATCCGAGCAACATCCTGGCTGATAATTACATCGAATTAATCAACTTGAATGCTAGTTCGTACACAACAGTTAAACAGAGCTTATATTTTCTTACATAAGTTACCTTGGGACGTACCTTAGTTGCTTGAGAAGAGTTACGTCATGATCAATTGATGTGAACGAACAAGTGTTTAACATAATTTTTTTTTTGCCAGTAGTTAACATTAGCTAGCTGGGCTAATTTAATTTAGAATATGTGACGACAGTAACGCACTTCTTAGCTAGCTCTGTTGCTGCTCACCTCTCAGATCCTTAGTTTTTCCAGCTTTAGTGGGGAAAAATTGTATTACTTGTTAACTTGTTTCCCAAAATTTTGACTTTTCGCTCTAGTCTTGCATTTCTTTCTATTTCTGCCCACCAGATTTAAATTTATGCTCCTGTCAGCTAGCCGTTGCAGAATCTGCAGACTGCTTGTCAAACTGTGAGTCTGTGACGATCTTTTTCCCTTAGCCGGAACGTGCAGTTGGAACACACAATTTATTAAAATAGGCTAGATTGTATTGTTTGTGTTTCAATTATATATATTTTTTTATTCAAGTGGCAAAGACTACCGAGATATGGAAAGCCACATAATAGTTGGCACCTGCCAAGCCAAGGGCCCATGAATCAGTTCCAATGTTCCCCACATTTCCCCTGCCCACATACCTTAAGTGGGCCTTGTCTACAGGAAAAAACGATTCCTCTGCCACTGTCGAAAGTAGAAATTAATAATAAATTTGACCCGTCAGTTGTTTTTTTTTCCCAAGCTTTACCGAGAGCCTCAAAAATCTTAGACCACGAAGAAACAAAATCCATCGTTTTCCCGTTTTCCCCTCGAACCCATACATGAAGCATGTGACAGGGCCTGTTCCTCAAGACCCTTCTGTGCAACACTGCAGCGGCTATTACCTCTGAGATTTTAAACCTTTTTTTCTCTCCTATTAAACAGGAAATCATTTTTCATTCCATTTTCAACAAAATCTGTGACATGTCTGCACACAGCTTGGGATTTTGTCCTACTTACGAGTAAATGACCTGGAGATACAGTATATTTTAGAAGGTGAGAGTATGAAACATTGTGCATTGTTTTTTTGCTTTAATAAAATACAATAAAGGCAGCAAGTCGTTCACAGATGACACATTAATTAATTATGTCGACTGCAACTAACAAGTATTTATTATACTTTTAATTGTAGAGCGATAGAATCATTTGCAAAAGCGAAAACCCAGGGTAAAATGTTTTTTTTTTCTTTCTTTGTTTGCTGTATCCCTAACATGGATTAATATCTGTTATGTTATTGTCACTCGCACCGAAATGATGGAACGCCCCACCTGAGGCTGTCAGACGATCTGGAGTTTCTACTGCGTTCCAGAGGTAATTAAAAACTTACCCCATCCAAAAATACCTCACACAACAGTCTTGAATTTTATTGGATGAGGTTAGTTACGTGACATATATTTTTTTTAACCAAATTTCACCGGCATCATCACTTTCGGGATTCCTTAAGTTTTATTTATTTATTAGTTATTATTAGTTATTTTATTTAATAAGTTTTTTCCTACGTCTGTTATGATCTCAAAGCAAATATCCCAGAGGAAGGATTGGTGTATGCTGGTGTAGCCCAGTGGGTTTGCAAATGCTGCTGTCATACCTGACTTATATCAGTACTAACAATCCCTTGGCTGGAGCTCGATATTTACCTTCGGACTAGCATTCCTATTTCGTAACGCGTAAATAATCGACCATTGGAATAATTGTGCTGTGTCTAATTACAGTGTCAGTAATTGGGAATATTCTAGAATTCCTTGTGGTCAAATTGAAAGGATCTGAGCATATGCTTGGGTCCTTGGCAGGAGGAGGTGACGGAGGAGGTGAGTTTCACAGACCTCGGCACAACCCCTCACCCCTCTCATTAAGCTCCCAGAAGGGTTACATCCCCTACGTCTGGAACTCCAGCCAGGTACGTAGACACGTTTCAGACGTGCTTTGGATGGGTGTGGTGGAAATATACAAGTATTTCTGGTCTGAAAACGTGTTTACGTGCCGGCTGGGAATCTTAAAAGGCCAAATAACTGATCTTCCAGACTTCTCTGGATATTGGGCTGTTACCCAGTAAACGCTCAATAGTTCAGTGCTTTTGTAAGCTGAATGCGTGAATTGCTACGCCCGTATTGCTACGCCTCTATTGAAAGGCTTTAGGAGTCATTTTTAGCTCAAAGCAGGAACAAGCATCACGTTTGGCATGTGCTGAACATGCAAGTTTGGTAATCAACTTAAGCTATCAGCAAAGGCATGGTCTCTACTCCCCAATAGGGCTGAGGTTCCACTCTCTTAAACGTGTGTAACCTTTGAACTTTGCAAATGACAGCATTACTTTAATCGACTGAAAGCAGTACGTTTTTTTAGAATTTATGATTTGTAGAATCATTTGGTACAAAGTACTGTTATGTCTCTAACTTAACGGCTGACAATTTTGCCAGTCTTTTAAAAATGCAATTATGGGGATATTAACACATCATTATTTCATTATTTTTGACTGTAGGTACTAAAGACTGAGAGTAACAATAATTTCTTGATTACCTAGAACACCATTAGCAAGGACATCAAATTATTATTTAAATGAAAGCCAAAGAAAACCAAAATAGGTAAGCTATTTGTGGTAATTTAATAGTGGTGCTTGGTTTTTTTTTTTTACCCATTCTTAGCAGAATAGAGTTAAATGTTTATCATATAATGCTTTTTTCCTCGAAAGCAACTGCAGTACATTTACTGGAAGCCACTATTAACTGGCCATGCACTGCAGTTTGAGGCTATGTTATATAAGCATGCTTGACATTCAATATCAAATTGAAGCACCGTAGTTACAATAAATAAATGAACTAAATATCCAAATCTGTCTTCACTGTGTTATTAATGACTTAGACATGGGTGACCAGCCAGCCATGTATACACTAAAGGAACTGGGTTTCTGGGGGGTTGAAAATGTCAGGAAACCGTAATTATTTTGTTCATCTATTTGCAGTTCTCGTTTGGTCTGCCAGTTTCACTTGGTTCCTCCGTCCCGCTAAACATTTTTTAGCCTCTCGCGGCCCTTCTCATTAGAGACACACTCGGCGAACACTCGCCACACTGTGGTGTCTCTGGGTGTCATTTTTGAAAGCATCGTTTGCACCCCTCCTTGTCTCGGAGGGGGAGCAGACATTGTCCGGGGCTGGGACAGTGCTAGTCACTACGAGCGATGCAAGTTTTCACTCTGAAAAACTGTAACGACCAGCGTGTCTTTGGCAGGCGGCACAATCCTCCTTTTCACACAAAAGATGCCTTGCCACAGAAATCTCCCTGTGAACTGTACTATGCTGCTAAGTAGCTCAATCTAAATAATAACTCATGATTAAGTTGTGAGGCTGTGGCACACAGCCATGACCTCCCCCGGCACTTGTTGTTGTTGATGCCCGTGACTTTAACGTCAAATCTACCACCTCATTTACCAATGCTGCTCCCCGAAAAGCTCAAATTGGATAATTCGCTTATAAATATGTCATAAACGGGCTATGCTTCAGTGTCACGGACCGCCCTCACACGGGGTCCCCCGAGATAGCTGTAGTACCAGGATGCAGGGCTTGCTTTGGTGACCGTAGAAACAGGTGAAAGCCAACCGGTATTTGTATCGCCGAATTAAAACTTGCTGCGGTCTTGGTGCGCACGTATTTGGGGTGGGTTCTTTTCCTCATTAGACGTTACTGGCCACTAATTAGCCCAGATTCACAGTCTGGGAAAGTCGCTATGCATTCGGATGATGGGTCGTTAGCCCCTCATTAGTCCTGTGTATAAACGCCCTTTTTATGTCGTATAATCGGGAAGCCACGTGGGAAGAAGTGGATGTGAGAGGAAAGCAAACGAGGCAACTTGAAACTTTATGCCTATTACACTGATGCCAATTATCAATTAAAAAACAGAAAAGGCACAGTGAAGTCAGTGGTACCAGATGCAGCATAACATTCTGAGAAGAACTGGAAGAACTAGATTTTTGGACTGATTTTTTTCGGTATCAATGGAAATAGCTCGAGTTGAAAAGATCAATTAAAAACGATACTGCCAGAAAGGACATCACACTAACCAATTCAATTTGCCCTCGGGTATAACCGGTAATTCTAATGAATATTTAATCCTTGGTATTTAGAGAAGTAAGAAAAAACTGTCAGAGACAGATGTAATTGAGTGCCAACCGACGACCAATTGAGATGATATTTTCACAGTTAGCATTGCTTAATTTCCATGGCACCTAAAAGCTAAGTCAGATCTGAATGTCTTTGCTTATTGGTTTGACAATGAATTGAGATGATATTTTCACAGTTAGCATTGCTTAATTTCCATGGTACCTAAAAGCAAAGTCAGATCTGAATGTCTTTGTTTATTGGTTTGACAATGAATTGAGATTATATTTTCACGGTTAGCATTGCTTAATTTCCATGGCACCTAAAAGCTACGTCAGATCTGAATGTCTTTGCTTATTGGTTTGACAATTAAATGTCTAACCAACAATATCTTACTAAGAAGAATTCAGTCATTGTATCTCAGGGCCTTTAGGGGCTTCTCTGAAGGACCTAACATTTAAAAGAAAATGTAAATTTTAAAAAATATTTGATAATCATTGTAATTTAGGTAAATATTGCTGTTTGATGATAAAATATAAAAACACTTTATGTATTTTGCATTTTGCAAGTATAACTACCATTTTCATCATAAACCAGCCACATGTCTAGAACGGCAGGGAAGGGGTTCATTTGTGGAGCTAGTCTTTCACTATTTTCTCATATCAAGCCGTCTCCAGCTTCCCTCCCAGAATTTACTGGCTAAAATGAGAAACCTTTTCTAAGTTGATGGGAAGGTCGCTAGATACGTTGTACTTAAAAGAAATAAAATTAGGACCCAAAGACAGGGAATAGTTTTTGTTGTTTTTTTTTCCAGCTACTTTCAGGTATCTGCTATTTAAATTAAAAAAAACAACATTATTAAGATTAGGGGTCAGTGTGAAACACTCTGTGTTAAATTATGATTTTTTCTGCACATGGTGCAAAATTATAATTATAATAATTATATGTATAATACTACAAAATATTATACAGTAATGCGGATGCACCCAAAAAATTACAGCAGAAACACCGAAGACTTCCCGTTTTCTTTCAAGCTGGCCACAGATTAATCTTGACCGCTGCAAGTGGTAAATGTCATATACATTAAGATGGTGACCCTGACACAGACGCTGGATGCTGCTGTACATAGCATTGTTTCGTCTGCACTCGAGCGCGTTGACAGGTCTGAAATGTCGGCCTTGCCGGGGCTGTTCCGTTCTTCCGCCGGTGCATCCTCCGCCGGTTTGTATTATTATCATTCTGTGTAATCTTAACCACTCCAGGCCGCAGTTTGCTGACACCAGCTTAGTATTCACCTTCCCGCCGCATCCAAGGACTTAACTTTTGATTTTATGTGGCTGAAATGCCATATTTTAGAAGTGATACAGCCGCCGACACTGACATTGAGGGATACTTGTGAGAGCACATTCATCGCAGGTGAGAAAAAGGCAGTTAAATAACTCTGCAGCCAATGAGCAGCGCATTCCCGGTTGTGAGTGAATTTTAAATTCGGGTGGTCTGAGGGGAGCAAGGCTGGGGACACGACCTGGCGTTGATGTCAGCACAAACAAAGAGCGCTTTGCCCGAGTACAAGCAGGAATTTCGCAAAATACAGAGCGTTGCATTCCGACTCCATGGAGATCTGCCAGTTGCAGCCACTCTGAATGCAAAGGAGTGGATTCTCTATGGTATACAAAGCAAATGTAATCTCAGAGTACGTCCACGGGGTATGTATTATGGTCTGCTGAGGAGGGGACCTCCATAGCAAACACAATCAGATTTGCGGGGGAGTGACAAAAATCTGTAACTGCCGCCGTTAGCCTTGTTATCCACGACGCTCTGATCTCTGACATCGTTTCCTTGGGAACTGATTAATCGGCACTTATACTCTTGAGAGAAATCTCCAAAAAACCCTCTCTGTGGGCACTGCTCTGCTGTCCCTTTTAAAGGGTTTAAGGGGACCACGCTCGGGTCCAGGCAGCGGGCGTGTCTCAAGTGCTGCAAACCACACCCCCATAACTTGTGGTTGGGTCGGACAAGACACACTAGTATTCATGTTTGTTTGGCAGCCTAAAGAACGCTGGTATACAAATATCCATGTGGCACTTTACTGAAATGTTAACAATTAGAAACGTTAACACGTCAGCTTGTTATTAATGGGCTCCCTCTTATTACAGAGGCTTGAAACAGATTCCCACATAAAGCAACGGCATGGTAAAGGGCCCTGGAAAAAAAACCCCCAAAAGTCAACTTCTGTTGAGGCAGATATCTGCTGGCGCTGGACGTCAATATCCTGACAGCTGTCAGTCAACCCTGAACCTGGAGGAGCGCTAGGTAAGCTGGTGTCAATTACCGCGCGGCTTATCGGCTACCTCAACGTATTGTTATTTTCCATCCCACAAGCTTTGCTCGTAACGTTGCCTAAACGTCCCAACTACATTGCAGGAATGTTATGCATCCGCTAAGTATGTATTTTTTTACTGAGACACTGAGTGGTTTGTAAGGCGAGTGCCCGTTTGTGCTCTTGCGCATTCAGCCACAGTTACTTCGTCTCACAGTTGTGAAGATATTCGAGCGGAGGTGTCTCGCTCTGGAAGCAAAACTTAAGTAAACACTCACGGTGTATTTATAAGCCATTATGCATTCAAGGTATGAGGGGAGAAAAGACACTTGTCAAAATAATTCCCAGATTTAAAGTCTGCACTATTTTTTAGTGGGTTTTAAGTGGGTGGAGAGCCTCCACCTCGTGTAATTGCAGCTTGATCGACATCGCGCCGGAGCTTTTCACAGTTTTTCGCTTCCCGCGCACCTTTTCACCGGGACTTACTGCGTTTAACAAAGCTGTACCTCACAGTCACCGATTGGTCACAGCGGGTACTTAGACAGAGGCCGTCCTTGACTTGTACGCTTGTGCGCATGGATTCTCTTTCTAATTTGGAATTTTAGTAGCCCGTTGAGCCTCTTCTTATTCCTACCGTTTATTCTGCCTGTTATTGTGATGCCTGGCGTCTGCCGGCCTTTTTATCCAAAGCTCTCAGTGGGAGAAATTCACTCCTCGAAAACGTCACTGTTTGCAGCCTCAGGGCTCATAATCTTTGGCTAGCCGAAGTGGTCGGAAAGGAAAGCACTTTGATTCAGATGCCCGGTGATTCAGAGTGTGGGATGCTGTTTATGCAGTCTTACGGTCTGGGTCCAGAGAGATGTGCTTGTTAGTTGCGCCGCCGCCAGCCCATTAACCCTTGTGAGGGACAAAGAGAACCAAGCAATGGGTGGCCAGCCTCTAGCTCTAAAAGAAACCTCCCACAATTCTGTGCAGAAAGAGGAAGTTTTTAAAAATGATTATTAGCTTTGTTGTAGCTAAAACAAAACAAAAAAAACTAACAATGGGTAACTTGAGAGGCATATGTTATCTGTTTTAATGTTTTAAAAATTGTCACCCGTTGCCTAAAGTAGCCAGTTCTTTAGAGTTAATAAGGCATAATAATGCCTGGTTTTGTCAGCCCACATTCAGATATATTTTTTTATCCGCCTAATATAAAATAGGAGAAAAAAAATCATATCCAGGAGAACCATCAAGATACGCTATCTAAACAGATAGTGTTCAAGGACAACCAACCATATAACCTGAATGCTACAGATTTGATGGCCTAGATGAAAATGTCCTTCTTACCCTTCTTTCCCTGAAACCTCAGTATCAGCTGTGTTAAGGGCATCTGCTAAGCCAATAAACAACATTGCAGCGTTATCTTATCTGTCCTGTCACAATCATCTATTGTTCTTCCCGCCCCGTCCCCACCCACTATCGCCATCACTGGCTTGAGGTCTGCTACGGAAAACGAAACAGACATGATGTCACTGAAGACTCATTACAGATGACAGGAAACCCGCTGTGTAAACTGTAAAAACAGGTGGCCTTTTCATGTCCGTCAGACGTCATCTTCCCCCACCGGCGTGGGTTATGGGGCTGCAGAGCACTTAATACAGTTGTACTTTTAACGTTTTGTACAAGGGGGGGAAGGTGCGGCGCTGACTGGGGGTTTACGCGCATTAGAAACACCTTTCGGTTTCAGCGCGCGTCGACGCGTGTGTGTTCCGACGCGGCGCGCGCGTGACGGAAGTTCATCACCGCGCGGAAAGCAGAGACCTGAGCTCAGCTGGCTGCTTTGACAGTATCACTGATGGGGCCATTAAGGGCGGAGGGCAGCAGCTGGTGTGTCGGTACTGCCGGGACCCCCCTCAGAAATCCCCATCTTCCCTTCTACACCTCCACATTAGGCAGGCGCGGTGATTGATGAAAAGGCCGCAACATTCTGATGTGAAAGGTCAAAACGGAGAGAGAGAGAGAGCTCATCTCGGACACCTCTCTGGTTGGCTCGTGGTCTCTATTGCAGAGTTGCATTGTCCCTCGCCAAAGGTCACCAACAGAGAGATCGCGATCAGAAGAGACCCGATCAGACCAGTCTGGTAGTCAAGAACCGTCAATAAAGCTGTACGAGTGTGTGTGAATGTTTGTTTGTACATCAGTGTGTGCTATTGTGTGTGTGTGTGTGTGTGTGTGTGTCTCATGTTAATAAAGCAGTGAATTGCACTATTCATTTTATTTCAGGCCTCACCTTCCCGTCACAGGTCGAGTGTGGTGTGAATGTTTGAGGGCCCAGACACCTGAAATATTTTTAGATGTAGTTTCTAGTAGAATATGTAATATCATCCCTACAACTAATCTCAATTTTTCATCTGCAAGAAATACCTGTGTTTTATTAGGTTGAACCCTGATTTAAAGAAAAATTATGTCACAACGGCTTATGTCTCCCTATTCAAGACTTCCTAAGAGTGAATTAATAAGCAGAGGCTTTCTAGGAAGCGCGCTTTATAGCTCTACACTGGCAGGGGTTACATTAATCGCATCCAAAAACGTGTATATTAAAATCCTATTACATACCTGGCTTTTTGCACAAATAATTTGAGCAGCGAGTTAAAAAGTGTAAAGACTCAAAGAATGCATAATTACCGAGGATGATCCCGACATCTAATAAGAGATCTAATTAAGGAAATGAATATGGTGACAGCTCCTTTCAGGGGCAGCTCAGTACGAAGATTAATCACAGGTCGGGCTAATTTGATTTGTGACCAAGAGAAAGTGGGCCTAGTAGTCAGGTCAGAAATCACCGGCTCCCGCACACAGCATTAATAAAACACAGACTCGCGGACAGGAGCTGAAAAGGTAGTCTTCTCATTTCCGAGGGGAGGCTGCCCGGGCAGGGGAAAGTCCCTGGGCAGGATTCCAAGCAAACCGACTGCTGTTTTCTTCCATTGAATGAATTTTTTCCATTGGGTGTCAGTGGCTGCAATCTTCCGCCGGGCTTGATCATCATCTGCCACGGGACGGTCGTTCCAGCGGATTCGCTCACATCCCGGAGAGGAAAGGGCGCGGGGGACTAACAGCAGCGGAGGCCTAAACTCCATCTGGTTCCACCGAAACAGATGTGCATTACAGCTGCTTACGGAATTAGGTGCACCGCGAGCCTAGAATGCTATCTCGGGTCAAAATTGAATTATGCGCGGAGCGCCTTTAACAACTTTTCTACACAGGCGATGTGACCTCCCCCGGAGAAATGGCTTAGCCAGCTAAGTAAAGTTCATCGCTGTTTAGTTTTTCTGAGGGGGATTACATTACAGGGCTTGTAACAGACAAGCGCAACCTAAAGCAACTGTAAATGGTTTGGCCTTGCGTTATGGAGGAGGCTGGTGGACTCCAGCAGTTTAGCTGAGTTGACATCGTGACCTCCGGGTGCTGTGAGGAGATTTCCAAAATAATAACGCACTTACTGTATATACTGACATAATCATCTGGAGGAAAAATACCCCTTTGGTGGTTTACAAAGGCCATGCCAAAGCTCGAACTTTGAGTCCCTGTTCTGTGATGGTGTTCATTTTGTTTTAATCATTAAATTAATAAAAAATAAAATGACACACTAATTTGTCATGTTGTCCTACATTTGACATGTCTGATAAGCTTCAGCACAGTAAAATCCCTGCCCTTCACTGTGGAACTGTCTGTACAGCAGCTTGTAGAAATACAATTCCTATAAAATGATTCATTTGCAGTGTGAACACGTTCATAACGCGTTCATTATGTCAAACTTTGATAATACATAATGACTCCTGATTTGAACACTGAAATCCATCTTACGACGGTCGTTCAAAAGGAAAATAAACACAACTCAAAGAAGTCAAATAACATACATGCCGATTAGATTAACGCTGATTTTGTACGATGCAATGCACCCCTTGTAACACGCGCCCACACTCAGTAGAAAGTGCTTCAGAGTAGGCACTGCTGATACCTATCGAGTAGGAGACTGATACGTTCATGACGCCCAACGCAAATGTTACGCTGGAGGTGTTGTCCTAAAAGTTGTGAAAGATGAACCGCTGAACCAGGCACATATTTGACATCGATGTGAAGAGCAGTAATTGAACTGCTTCGGTAATGGCCGGAAACCCTCAGAGCACCGATATTTGCTCTCGTCTACGGACACGAGACATCGGCCAAGCGCGCGGTCATCCCTCTAACATTTACCCGGAGCAAACACCCAAGATTTGTCTCATGGAAAACAAATACACCTGCCTATCTGTTTCAGATCCGCTGTGGTCTTTTTATAAACATTTTTGCAAAATAATGCAGCAGTCTGAGAAATTTTGTTTTAAAAATGTGCTACCTTGACGAGAACTTGCCATCCAGATAATGTACTTGCATTTGGCCTATTTGTCCGGCTTTTGATGGGTTTAGTGTGGGATTAAAGGTCACTGATATTTTTTTGCACCAAAAATACTTACATTCATTCGTATAGGGTCGCAGACACAATTAATCAGGGAAAATTAAGTGGTGACAAACATTAAAAAAGGTATGAGGAAAAATAAACAGGTTAATTCCTCTGTGTAGGAAGGTTGCGCAAACCGCTGGCCGCGTAAAATTCACCCCTCTATTTCATGCACCTCCTTTGTGTTTTGGAACCTGCACATGTCTGCCTCTTCATCTAATCCTGAAATGTTAATATATGCAGGCAACTGGACACTCCATTTTCTTTTGTTCCCCAGATGTTCCTCTGTTTTGTGAAGCGCCCTGGCCAGCATGGTGCAGCTGAGGACTGGGGCGTGACCAGAGAAATTCTGGGTCCGAAACACACAAATAACCTAAAAAGGCTAGCCCTCTCAATCCCCTCCCAGAGTAAAGTCCTATCCCTGTCCCTGTCCCTGGCTCTCGCTCTGTCCCTGGCTCTCTCCCTGTCCCTGGCTCTGTCCCTGTCCCTGTCCCTGTCCCTGGCTCTGTCCCTGGCTCTGTCCCTGGCTCTGTCCCTGGCTCTGGCTCTGTCCCTGTCCCTGGCTCTGTCCCTGTCCCTGTCCCTGTCCCTGGCTCTGTCCCTGGCTCTGTCCCTGTCCCTGGCTCTGTCCCTGGCTCTGTCCCTGTCCCTGGCTCTGTCCCTGGCTCTGTCCCTGGCTCTGTCCCTGGCTCTGGCTCTGTCCCTGTCCCTGGC
>JAOYSI010072834.1:3864-18742 GCA_025775065.1 Hiodon alosoides | reverse complement strand
AAACCTTAACACAGGGGACATGAATAAACACTAGGGTAAAGGCTTTACTGTGGAGAAACCGTGCACAGGGGACATGAATAAACACTAGGGTAAAGGCTTTACTGTGGAGAAACCTTAACACAGGGGACATGAATAAACACTAGGGTAAAGGCTTTACTGTGGAGAAACCGTGCACAGGGAGAAAAAGAACAACCAAAACACCTTAAATAGTTAAATCTTTAAACGATTTAAAACCTTCTTCTCAGTAAATACAAACTTGTATAAACATTGTAGACTAAACGAGCGACCACTGTTTTAAAATAAATGCTTGATATCAAACTGATTTAATTTGAAGTTCTTATAAAGTGAATGTTTAAGACATCTATTACACTCTCCCTCATATCCATAATGTGCCCTGTAGATCATCCAGATCCTCTGTGTCCTCCCAGTGAGACCAGTTCCACAGCACTAACCAAACCACTCCGACCTGTTGGCGTAGAGGAGTGCCAATTTCATGGAAATGTACAACCGTAGTTTTTCCCTCGACAGAGCTACCAGTGGTAAAGAGGCTGCTTGCTGTGACACACAGGCATAATGCAGTGTTCGGGGAACATGAGATCCCTCCTAGCACAGACTGTCAAGGGGAAAACAACCGGCAAAAATAAAGACACCTGATAACATTGCTTTCCTGCTGATATGACCCAAAGTAAGGAAATGGCCGTGTCACTCTTGGTCAGGGGATGCATTTTTCAACCCTGGAGCTCAGGAAAGGACAACGGAAGGGCAACATTGGGTTAGACAGGTTTGGGCTGCACAACACCATAGCATCCTCATGCTAAGCCACCAGAAAAGTTCTGACGTCACACGTTACGTTCAGCTGATTGGAAACTTGGAAGCCAGGACAAGAGCGTTTACTAAGCAACTTTATAATATAATACATGAATTCAACGGAGCCAAAGTTTCTGGTTATTATTTCTCCACTATTAGGAGTTACTGATGTGAGGAGCCCCAACGTGCCTGTTGTTTTAGAGTAATTTGGAAGCGAAGTGAAAACAAACCATTTTGTTTGCTATTAAGGACCTATCAGAAGGGGTGTTTTTTGGAAAACTAAACAGGGCTGAGGTGTAGAAACAGCAAGGGCCAGCGCATTAGCTGAACAAACATGACTTAATCCCAGTGCAGGTTTATTATGGTGTGCTGAGGAGGTAGGGCAAGTTAACAGAAAACTGCTCGGATGTGGAATCTCTTTAACCTCCAAACTTCTTTCTGTTAACACATCAGTTTTATTTACCGGCACTGGCCAGGGTTGTTAACACAAACATACCACTTACACACCCAACCCTAAAACACTGCTTTGGAGGGAAATTGGGAAGACGTTTGTGCTAGAATATATCGTGCTTTGAATAAACAGTTCAAACTGGTCCAAACATCATACATAAATGAGGAGCTGGAATATTTAAATATAATATCCAGCTTTGTTAAGTTACCACACTTGTATCGGCTGACTCTTAAATTCGCACCATTCGGCCAGGTCTTCAGGTGTGGCTAGACTGATCACCTCACCCGTCATGTGAGGACATCTGTCCTCTCTGACTCACATCAGGTTGTCTACCACAACAAACCCATCGCATGAGGAGAAACAAACCACAAAAAAAAAATGAGATTAAAAAAACAAGAGCAACGTGTTCCAGGGGCTTCCAGAGTTCCAGGAAGGACAGCTCCTGTGTGAGGTGGTAGACAAAGCAGCATGCTTGCACATGACCAGACATGTTCCAGAGGATCTGATCACGGCCCTTAACTTGCCTACGCCTTGCATCGTTAAAGCTGTTCTGCGCTTGTTATTGCCCTTTTGGCTTCTAGGTATGGCTGTTTACTGGGCTCCTGGGCCT
Source organism: Hiodon alosoides (assembly GCA_025775065.1). Taxonomy (NCBI): domain Eukaryota; kingdom Metazoa; phylum Chordata; class Actinopteri; order Hiodontiformes; family Hiodontidae; genus Hiodon; species Hiodon alosoides. Next base: position 16,874 of record JAOYSI010072834.1, on the reverse strand, counting down.
GGTTCTTCACAGGGGGCTGGTTCTTCACAGGGGCCTGGTTCTTCACAGGGGGCTGGTTCTTCACAGGGGCCTGGTTCTTCACAGGGGGCTGGTTCTTCACAGGGGGCCTGGTTCTTCACAGGGGGCCTGGTTCTTCACAGGTCTCCTGGGCCTGGTTCTTCACAGGTCTCCTGGGCCTGGTTCTTCACAGGGGCCTGGTTCTACACAGGTCTCCTGGGCCTGGTTCTTCACAGGGCTCCTGGGCCTGGTTCTTCACAGGTCTCCTGAGCCTGGCTGTTCACAGGTCTCCTGAGCCTGGCTGTTCACAGGGCTCCTGAGCCAGGTTCTTCACAGGGCTCCTGGGCCTGGTTCTTCACAGGGCTCCTGAGCCAGGTTCTTCACAGGGCTCCTGGGCCTGGTTCTTCACAGGGCTCCTGGGCCTGGTTCTTCACAGGTCTCCTGAGCCTGGCTGTTCACAGGTCTCCTGAGCCTGGCTGTTCACAGGGCTCCTGAGCCAGGTTCTTCACAGGTCTCCTGAGCCAGGTTCTTCACAGGGCTCCTGGGTCTGGTTCTTCACAGGGGCCTGGTTCTTCACAGGTCTCCTGAGCCTGGTTCTTCACAGGTCTCCTGAGCCTGGTTCTTCACTGGGCTCCTGGACCTGGCTGTTCACAGGGGCCTGGTTGTTCACAGGTCTTCTGGGCCTGGTTCTTCACAGTGTTTGTGGTGCAGTCAGTTCCACGAAGCTCATGGTGGTCTCCTCATCACAAAGGCATTTGTCTACAATGTTAAATTTCTTACTTTTATACTATCCACCTACTCGGTCCTCAGCTTTTCATTTTGGTTTACACATCTGGAAACGAAACTAAGAGCTTCTTTCCACATCTATACTCAAGACAACAGAAAATGAATTCACTCCCTGCTTATTCATGCACAGACTATCATTCGTCTTCCCGTCTTTGCCGAACACATCCTATGATCCCTGCTCTGGTACCATGGAAACTAAGGGCCGTGCCTGTCCTGCACCACCCGGGGGCTCACACACTGATCTTTATACATGAAATCTCCACCCATGCGAGATCATAAACAGGCCAAACACAGTCAATGCAAATTCGATGTTTCAATGGAAGGTCAGTGGGTCTCATGTAAACATCTCTCCTTCGAAATCAGGTGAGACTACAGTCCCTCTCATGCAATGCAGAATACAGAGAGTTGACAAGAGTTTACATGAATGACAACACCTTGTAGATTATGGGATTAAACCTCACCCTCAACAGAGTTTGCATCATGCCTTAATTCGCTATTTAAATTGATTTCTACCAAGCAGTCAGGTAATGGTCACATCTGTGTGTGAGTCTAAAAGTTACAATGTGTGGGTAATGTTGCCATAAGCAATACTGAGAATTTAGGCTTTAGGAATTAGCAGACAGCCTTTAGGAACCAGGCCACTTCATAAACTTGAGAGAGATGGGATTTGATTCCAGCTTCCTGTGGATCTCCGGCTCTGAGGGCTATGCACCCGATGTGCCCAATCACAGTAGCTGTACCCTCTGGAGGACACCGTACCCAGCGTCAAGCGTTGCACTTTACCTAGAGGCTAGGGGATGTCAGAAAATCCAACTGTTTCTTAAAATTTTGAATGACCTTTTTTTTTTTTTGCTCCAATTTGGAATCGCATCTCAGCCCGTCGCCAAAAAATCGCACTGCCAGATATGGGGAGGCCGAGGAAATACGATTAGCTTTCTCCTAGCCATTCTCAAGCAGCTTGTATTTTACCGCTGAGCAGTACGATTAGCTTTCTCCTAGCCATTCTCAAGCAGCTTGTATTTTACCGCTGAGCAGGCTACAGAGCCTGGACAAGAGATTCACCCCCAACTGGAGGCAAGGCCATCCCTTTCAGCAGTACTAAGAGAAACCGTGCCCACCCAAACCCAGGCAACACCAATTATGCATCACACAATTGGGGAATGACATAAGATGCACTTCAGTTCCTGGGCCTCAGTCCACGCTGTTGGGAGGTTTATCACACTTTTGAAGTTTTACCAAAAGCACAGCCTAAAATTATTTTACTGTCATTACTACAATCTCTACAGCTACCACTTTGCCTACGAGGTCAGCTTTGCTGAGCCTTAAATAAAGCATTGCTACTGATGATCTAAACACGGTCTAACGGAGGATGACTTGTAATTTAAGTTTGTATAGCAGATGTTTTATAAACACGGGCCCACAGAGGCCAGAAGTAAGGGGGGTACTACAGAAGCTTATTTTCCACCTAAAGCAACATAGTAAAAACGTGTCATTCCTGGAATAGCTCAAACCAGGTACATTTGTCAAAACATTCATTAACTATGTTCACAGAAAAAGAAGAGGAAAGACGAGGTGACACGTTTTTAAAACATATAGCAAAGAAGTGCAGGGCATACAGGACAAATTTTCCCCCAAACGGAATTCAAGCTGATCCTATATAAGTTTTTACTCTATGAGCACACCAATTCGCCTAGGTATAAAGCAAAACATAAAACTGAGCATCTTGTAAAGCAATGTCAATTGTTTACTATCAAAAGATTCGACTTAAACCATCGTCTCCTTCAAATGTACATCGGTTACGTGTACTGGCTTTTTATAGCAATGTTGTAACAGGGAAGCCAGAAGCGGTTAAAGATGTTCAAAGTTTTCCATTTAAACCTTATTGGTGAGAACTGGGTTTTCAGATAGATGGCAAAATGAATAACATGTCATAGTTAGAAAACGACGGGCCTAATTTCCATTTTGTGATAGTTCCCACAAGCTAGCTACCACAATCAACTTGTTAACTGGCTAACTATCTGCATAAAAGCGCACATTTGCTCGTTAAACTAGGTATTAGCTCTAACTAGCAAAACATTATCTAGCGCAGACGATTAAACGTTAAAAAACTAAATCAAATCAAAACTTTCAGAATCATATCCATAACTCGACCATTACAGAAAAATACAACTGTGAAAGCGTAGCCAAGTTTCCTAACTTCCTTTGTAAAAAGGTCAGAGCTCAAGTCGTCGCCATCACAGAGCTGTGATGATACCGGAGTTAGTTAATTTGCTAATTTGCATTTTTCGATTGTTCATCATCAGGGTACATTCACAATACCCCAAAGGGGTAATTAAAAACTAGCACTGGTTGTTCCGTTCCCAGGTCCAGGCTCAGTAGGAGCCACTGCGTAAGAAGGTTTGGTGTCATTAAAAACACACCAGAGGTGTCCGTTACCATGTGAATCGGAGATCCGATCAAAGACAAAACGATGGAGCGATGGACATCCAACCCAGACTAACAGTGGCAGAATCTCGAGCCTGTGGAGCACTAGATGTTCGGATTGCATCGATTCCAACAGGGAATCAGGCTTCTAAACTTCTAAACGCATGGGGTAAATTAAATTCCAGCTCCCTGTGGATCTCTAGGGGACACCGTACCCTAGGGTCAAGTGTTGCAGTTTACCCAGAGGCTAGGGGGCAAACTTTCGATTTTTACTGTACACAAGCAAAATTGTATACGGAAAAATATACCAGGCAAATTGGGTTTCCAATACTACACTGCCAAGTACACTTGACAATTTCAGAAACTATGGCTGCGACCAAACTTTGACAACCCACTAATAGAATCTAATAAAATTGTATTCATGAGTGTTTTCTCACTTTTCTTATGAGATTAGCGGGTACAGTGCAACACCTCCACCTAGTGGGATGTTTTGGATTGGCACTGCGGGCACTGCCAACACGTTCCCCGGGTTCAGCTACATCGCGATCCTTCACCTAATTGAGAAGACACTGCAAGAATACTGACCTTCCAGCTCTGTTGAAACAGTAGAAAATAAATAAAAGCTACAAAGTAACAGATTTAAGGAGTCAATGCCTACGTATACAATATAATAGGGGAAACTGGTGTGCAGATGGAGTGAACCGTACCGTTTTGCCTATAGAGCTCTGAATAAAAGGGGCTCCCTCCTCACCATAACTAACTAAGATCAAGTGTGGGGATCAGTGTTGACAGCATGTCATGCCAAAGTAAATGTTAGGGATGTAGCCTGCCTTCTGAAGCATGCTAAAGTAGGCCTCAGCTTGGAACTGGACGGTTGTAGCAAGGCAGAAGAGCGGATGCCAAAAGTGCCAATGCTTTACAGACGCATGGTCGACCTCTGCACGAGAATTCGACCTCTGCACGAGAATTCGACCTCTGCACGAGAATTCGACCTCTGCACAAGAATTAACTCCATAAACTGGAGTATGTATACAGAAAGTGTAACAGTACTGTTTCACCTGAAAATCGATAACCTTTCTGAAAGTCCATTTCCCTTACACTACTCCGTTTCTGAAAGTCCAGTTCCCTTACACTACTCCTGTTCTGAAAGTCCAGTTACCTTACACTACTCCCTTTCTGTAAGTCCAGTTACCTTGCGCTACTCCTGTTCTGAAAGTCCAGTTCCCTTACACAACTCCCTTTCTGAAAATGGCCAGTGCTACCGTTTGATCTTCCCATTTCCAAACCAAAATAGAATTTGAAAGGATTAGCCTCATTAGGTGCTGAAAAGCCAAGTCAGAAAAGTGTGATAAACTTGTATCTAAACCCAAGATTTTTTTTTTTACAGCAGGATTTTACATAGAGATTCAGCTGGCTTGAAATTAATTCCTGAGTCAAATGTTTAATTTAATTAACTAATTTGTATCCAAGGCAAAACTGACGAAATTAGATGAGATTTGTTATAAGCACATGTTTTCCTGTAAATCCGATTTAATTGCAGTCCATATTGTTATTGCAGAACTGGCAGTCAGTTTTACAAGCTCATTGGCAGACTCATTCCGCCTCTCACAAAAACAGAAATAAGATTTCATACTCATCTCATGGCTCTCGTTGCAAAATATTTCTAAAAGGAACAAAATTATTATATATTTAAATATTTTAGAGACATTGCAATGTTCTCACGTGACGAATCATATAATAAGATAATTTATTATTATTATTTATAATTTAGCAAATTTTGCAATTTGATCGCCACAGGCATCCAAGTAAGAACCTAACTAAAACATAAAAGTGCGTCAACTGGATTATGAAGCCCCGGGGCGTCGAATTGGGGCGAAAGTGGCACTGACTACCCAGGGCCCAATGGGGGCCGACCATTGTAAAACTTGGGACGAAATTTTGCAATCTTTGCGATCTCTTCATGGGGCCAAAAATTCTTAGCGGCGCCCCTGATGAAGGCATTGGGGTTTGTAAATCGTCCATGAAAAGTAAATACATATTGCAAAATTTACCAAAATAACACAATTCAGTCTAATCTACTTTTTTAATTGAACGTACCAGACCTGTATCACCAAATTCGAATAATACCCTCTGAGTCTGAGACAATGAGTCACATTTAGATTTGAAATGCAAACTACGTTACAAAAAGTTACTACAGAACACTTAGTAAAAAAAAAATAAAAAAAAAACCCAGAAACATTCCGCTTAATGCAATTGTGGAATAATGTTGTTAATATGTACCTGTAGGGTATATATAATGTATATCATTTTATCTCTTACCTGTTCAGTTCCTACTTAACTTTTGGAATGGAAGCTTTTTAGTGGCAAAATGCAAACCAATACTTTAGTTGAAATACTTGCATGTGAAAAACGATTAAAAAATGTAAAACGATTAAGGGATTGTTTATCAACATCAGTAGTATATTTACTCATATTCAAATATGTGTTATTAGAAAACCATGACGCTGAAACGCGATTAATAATATGTAATGGGATAAATAATGAAGCGTGTATTGTTTAACAACACCTGCAAGGTATTACCACGGTATACGTACACGTTTAACTCTGTATCTAAAAATATGTATTGTTTGTGTTAAGTCATTTCAGTCATCATGGTCTAACACTGCGAAACGGAAAATCTACAATCCGGCGACAGATGCGTCAAATCGGCGCGCATAATCACTAATGTAGCATTTTCTACAGTTTTGTTAATCTGTTAAAAGTTTGACACCGACTGTCATGGCACTGCAAGTCTTCATTGTAAAATAAATCTCGTCGTTTCCATGGATTCTGACCGACGTCACTCACAGTAATAGTTCTTCATTAAACAATGTCTGTAGAACAATGTATCTTTCTGTTTCTCATCCTACCATCTTGTATAAGTTATTAATATGCTTTTGCTTTGATTCTCTAAAAAGTTTACATCTACGATCCTTTAAAATCAGAATCAGTAATACAGTAAAACATTATTCTTCTTAGTCGTAGTGCTGTGGGCTGATGCAAGACGAAGACCGTTGTCCATACACTGCGAAGTGTAACACATTGCTGATGTATTTCATGCCCGCGTCCTTTATAACGCACATTGTAGCAACTACAGAGCTGCAGCCACCAATCTAGCGTACTCCGCCAATTAACTTGCACGCGGAAGGTTGATCCCTGCATCACGTGGCCAGGGCTAGCATCACTTGAAGGCAAGCATCTGGGAGGCGGCGAGCTTTCGCTATGGACCATCGCGGCTGCCGTGTGCCCTGACTGCACGGCGTTCAGACTCGTTTCGTAGAGACATCATCCACACTCACAGGTAGGGAAGTCAACGCGAGTCTAAAGGCGCAGGAGCTGGTTTCAACGTGCTAAAATATAATAAATGTAATCCAAGCCAAAAGAACGGAACGCTGTAGCTACCGTTTGCATTGACACAAGGAAGTTACTTAAAATCTCACATCGAATATATTGTTTTACGCACGAACAAATCAGCATCCAGCAAAACCGTCTATTTGAGAAGCCGACCTCTAATGGCTAAAACCAAACTGAAAAATGTTTTCCCGAACATACGGACGCTGGCCAAAGCAGTGTGTAAAATCAATTTAGGATTGTAAGGAGATGCATTGATTTAGGTGGGGGCGGAACTGTGCCTTGTGGATTATTTTGTGTCGTTCAATACTAAATATGTGTCTTTACACTTAATTGCAACGCACAGTGTCTCTATATTTGGACATCAAGTACGTGATTCAAAATAACTACAGTAATATTGGCACTCTCCACGCAGCCTATTTAAATGGCTCAAAACAAAGAGCTGGAAATGGTGAATAAATGCGGGTTTTATTGCCTTGCAGAGGGCGAACCTCTGGTTGTGCTAATGGGTCAAAAGTAGCCTGGCACCGGCTATGATATGAAATATGCACGAAGTTGATAGTTCTGTAAGGGAAGAGTATCGACTATGGAACAACTTATTTCATATTGAACGTATTTAATATTCACAATTAAATATGTAAGTATTGCATGACAACAAAGCAAAACACTTAATTAGCGGACATAATATAATCCACTGATATCATCAACTAAATTTAATTCACAGAACTCTCATTGTTTTGTACTGAACACACACACATACAGTTCAGTGCAGTTATTAGTTACAGAACATGCAGTGAAATACTCTAGTGATGGTAATACAGTGTTTTACTGATCATTTACTGATACAGGACTGAGATTCTAGGACTCTCAAAAGGATGGTCTTATAATATTATTTATTAACCTTTTTGAAAATAGCTTACTTTATGTCCCAAAAAGCCATCAATGATCAAAGAGTAACTAACAAGTGAGGCTGGAAAATCTGGTGTCTGAAGAATTCTACTGCTGACCTGCAACTTGGGTGTTAGTGGAATTAATTTAGCTTAAGCTACAACGGACTTTCCACAATCAAGCAATCCTCCAGCAATCCTCGAAGGATAATGTAACTGCCGCCCTCTGTTGGTGCTATCTATCTATGACTATCTATGTCTATTTAGGAATTTATTTATTTATTTTTTCCCTATCATACATGAAGGCACTGAAAATCGGGTCACCATATCACAGAGGCTGGCACTAGGTCACGGAGGAAATCTAGATTCTTATATTGGCAAGGAATCATTGTTCAGTAAGACTTTTGTCTCATTCCACACGTTTTATGTACCTTGAAAGTCATTTTCCTTATCAGTCCACTTCTCTCTTAATTTCCTCTCTTCATATAGATCCTCTCTGTCCAGATATTCTTCTTTAGTTATTCCTCTGTCAGACCTCCACTGACAAGGGTTATAAATCACACATTGTCCCTCTAACAGCACCAGTGAGCTGGGCTTAGACCCAGAAAACATAACGGGAGGCCGCTCTTTGTATTAAAATCATTTAACTGCTCTGTTTGGGATTTAATTCTGTTCCTATTTTAAAGGTTTAAAAAAAAAAAAAAGGTATTTATGTGCCTTCATTCTGTATTTCTGTACCTATTACATTTGTTTTTTGGAACAAATTAGTTTGATTTCTTAAAATCTACCTTTTCTTTTGGCTTAGTGGCTGCATTTTGATCGTATCAGTCAGAAAGATACATTGAAACGGGGGGGAGGGGAGATGGGTCCGGCCACTGGCACTGTCGTCCGTGATATTTACCGTGTTATTTACCGTGTTATTTACCGTGTTATTTACCGTGCCTCCATGAGGCTCACTGCACCTCCTCAAGGCACTGTGAATTACCTGCTCCGTAGCGGTTCACAACGACAGCTGGCCTCCTCCTTGTTATGACCCTTAACAGCAGATGAGGAAGTGGAAGGTCATCTGGGTCACCCAGGACGTTCAGCAGACTTATGGCCAGCGATCCCAACAATTGGAGTGGCTTGCTCTTGGAAGGTTAACTTATGCAGCAAATAACTAATCAGAGTTTGGGTTGAAGGGGTCCAGTAACATTATCTGAGAGCAAGTGAGTTCTAAGCTGAGAATGCCTGATCGTCTCCTGCTGGGGATCAGACCCGTAGTTGGCTTCTGCTGGTTTATTCAAAGAGCTTCCTTCAGCATTACAGGACACAGACACAATCTTACAAATTCCAGTCTAAAAGTAAATTACAGCCCAGATAAAGCATAAGATCGCTGCAAATCAGTTGCTACCCAAAGTGCTAAGTGGGGCAGGCTGTGTCTGATCCAGTGATACTCTCTGACACTTATTCCAGTGCTCCCTCCCCCTCCCCCACAGGTTATGCCACCCCAAAGGCTGACTGCAAACCCAACGGTGAAAGAGAAGGGCTGATCCCATTGGCTCTCGCCCCCGCGGCTGCAGCCCCGCCCCCATGGCAGCAGGCGACCAAGCCCCCGAGACGCACCTGTGGATTAAACTGCATCAGGTAAGGGCCAATGACTGACGTCATGGTGATACAGTGCTTCAGATTTAATGTGACATTTTTTTGTATGTACGTCAGGTCTAACTGACTGACGTCATGGTGATACCGTAATTCAGTCGGATTTAATGCCATGTCTTTTAGTTACAGTTTTTTATTTAAACGTACAGAGAACATGGTGACCTCACTCATTATCGCAGAGGCGGGGTCCCTGATACCCATCACTGCAGAAGGGAAAGCTCTTATTTCCTTTAGCTTTGAGGTGCTTTGATCTTGCTAACTTCTAACTGCTTTTGGGTCCATATCAAAGGGGCCTTTTTGTGCACTATCACACGAGAGGGGGGATCCAAACAGAAAGTTGACAGTAATGGAGGTAATGATTTGTTATGATAAAACGCAGTCATAATCAGAAGTAGATACTTGTGCCCCCATGGCATGGAATGCATGGAATGATTGGACATCTCAGATGGAGATACACGTACAGATAGAAGGGACTCTCGAATGGGCCACACTTGGTTCGTTCAAAGGTCATGCCGTGAAGTTGAATCTTTAAACAGCCGAAATGTTAGGGCATGCATTCAATTGAGATGAGTTTCTAATAGAAATCCATCATATAAATGAATGAATGAAAAGGGAGGAAGTGACCCAAGCCAATAAGAAAGCCTCAGATGTCTCAGATGTGATGAAAAAGGTAAAGCACAGCTTAGTCACCTGGTGACAATGAGTAGGAGACACTATGTCTATGCTACTGTCACGGATTTACAAATCCACAAAACTACAGCAGCTCTACAGGTATTTCCACTGTTTCTGCGATGTGCACGGAAGTCTTCACTGCCACTTTGTACGGTACACAGGTAATTTTCCATGCAATTACTTATTACAAGGGGGCTCACTTGTAGCTGAAATTTGAATAAGGATGAAAGCGCAGAAACACAAGTACGAGCGACAGTGCATGCCTAATGAAATGTTGTCTTCATTAATTCATGCAAAAGCAGTGTGACAATTTTAACAAAGAGGACTTTGTCCCTTTAATTACAGACACATTTCCCTCTTTTCTCATGTCTGGACATCAGATTAATCAGGTTAATTATCCTCTCATGACCCTTATACATGCAGGACTTATCTCTGAACACAGTTCCTTGCAAATGTGTTCATGTTTTGTTACTTTAAAGCTTTCAGACATGGAACTGTATCAAATAAATTGATGAATTGAACTGAATGGTCTCCATTAGTGTCCTACAACAATAATTGTCCCCATGGCTCCAGAATACCTCTGTGAGGTTCCTTCATCAGTTACTAGAAATCAGGTGATGAGACAGCAATAAAGACCAGTACATGCACAGTAGCCCTGTTATAAAAACTATAAAGCTCTCTTAACAACTGATCATATTCTACTCAACAATTAACAAGTGGAAGGTTCATTGTGACACCCAGGCACTACCTAATGAAAAATCAGATGACTGATTAAATGAGTTGTATGAAAGTAAATGAGCCATTTAGCATCTGGTTGACGATTGTAAACTTGGTGTCTATGATGGATAAGTGTTAGTACTTAAACAAGTTGGTTGGCAGGATGACACTTCGGTAGAAAACACAGACTATACTGTACAGTGTTGAATGTGACCATTGTTTCCCTCCTATTGGGGAATGAGATTCACTGCAGCTGATCCTGACACCTTGTGACCAAAGTCCTGCCCTCACCACTGTCCACCCTGCATACTGGCTGCCGGCACCTGCTTCAAAGCCCAGACGAAAGACTGTCTCGGGGGAAGTGAGCGGAAAGAGACGTCTCCCTTGAGGTCATAGGCCTACAGCGTCACAATCAGCCAGGGTGGATCTCGGAGAGGGGTTGGGCTCCAGACATTTCCTTAGTGAATGCCTGCCCTATCCAACATCGTCCCTGCAAGAACATATCCTTCACCATCCCTTCACGTCTGAGGCTCCGTCTCTCATTTGGATTCAGGCCTGTTACATGAGTCTTTCCTTCTAGATCCTCTGCAAGGGAGGGTATTGGGACAAGACTGTTCAAAGGCCGTCTATGATGGTGGACACCTTATGGTTGTTCCTCTTGTGGCCTTAGGTTCTGTCTGATCAGAAGAAAGACTCCCCTGATGGACAGGAGGAAGAGGACTGGGAGAAGGTCTTGTCCGTGGAGAGGTTTGGCGACATCATCTCTGAGTCTGCTGATGTTGACAAAATGGGTCGCAGCTTCAGTGAGAAGGATTTTGAGTGTGAGTGTCTCACCGTTTCTTAACCTGGTTGCATTGATGCCACTGAAGAATGACAGGCGTACACTCATAGTTAATTCACACTGCCCAAATCTGCGCTTTTAGAATCTGCACTGCTCATTTATGTGCACGTCGAATGTGCCTGAACAAGTCATTACTGTAATTTGGGAGTGTTTTTGAAGTGACTTTAAAATCTTTAAGATTTTAAATGTATATGAAAGGTTCTTAGCTGACCAGTGTAAGGAGATGAAAATGTTTTATGTTCTTTGGTCTTCCTGCCAGTCACTCGAGCAGAAAGTCCCAGCAATAACACTAAACTGGCAGCATTAGTGAATCTCCAACAGCAGGGCTATGTACCGTATGGCTAATGTAGCCAGCAGGCGATCAGGCCTCTCTCTGCAGTTCCAGCATTAGTCTGAAATACGATGATAAAAACAGGACCGGGCCACTAGCGGTCAGCTCTTATCATGTAGCTGAATTATCGATAAACCACAACTGCAGGAGTACAACTGCTTATGTAAAATAACCTTTTTTCCCTTACACCTTCTAGTTCTTTTAAAGCCTAGTTGTTGGCTAGTTAAGATATCTAAAACAACCAGAAGGTGTTCATCAATGAGTAAGGAGGGGGTAAGGGAAAAAAAGTTGTCTCGAATGTTAGGTGGTGAGGCGACACTCTCAGGGCTGGGTTTGATGGGTGTGGACCTTACACCAGGGTCTGGATCCTGTCTCGTTTCCTATAGACCACCGGCACAGTTTACATCACACCCACCACCCCCTCTCCACCCACCTGCCGGCTACAATGCACTTCCGTAGACGGGTGCAGAGTGCCGACAGGCGCAGGAAGAGAAGGCGTAAGAACAAGAAGACCTCCATGCCGCCCTCGGAGGTCACGCCCACCATTCATGAGGTGGACGAGGAGGAGGCGGAGTCTGAGGCTGATGGGCAGGCATGTGAAGGTGACCAACCAAAGGTAAGCTTTCACCCAGTCAAATTTAGAGGTCATCCATGGCTTGTCTGAAATTGCAGTGCTTCTTGGTTTTTACCTGGGCTAAATCCGTTATTTCCCGGTGGAAGTACTTTTCCTCGTCTCGGGTTTCCAGGTTCAGCGTGGAGGTGTGAAAAATGGGAATGGTTACACTTACATCTATTAGCCTGTGTGGGGCTGGGTCAGTGAGCTACAGAAGTGTCCGTGGTTTTTCTCTCCCCCCTTCTTAAAAAAAAAAGATGAAATGTACAAAATGTGGATAGCTCAGCTGCAGTATAACCACCAGAGGGCGCTAAAAGTATTTTTTACCTAGGAGCATGTCCACATTCTCTACCATAAATTGTGGAAAAATGACATATTCCTTAGTTTGACAAAATATCATCACATACTATGACTAGTATGTAATTCTCCTTCAGAATAATTGCACTAACCAGCTCTGAAGCATTTTGTATAGTAATTTGGATTGTCTCAACCTCATGGTAGTGTCTAATGTTTACAAAATGTAACTTAATTTTACAGATGTATAATTTGGGGGGGTGGAAACGGTGACAATTTGTATAAGCAAAGGTCAGCTGAGGGCCCCGTGTCTCTGTTTGGAGAGCTCCCACTCGCTACATTCAAGTACATAAAGAGAAAACTCGCTACATTCAAGTACATAAAGAGAAAACTCGCTACATTCAAGTACATAAAGAG
>JAOYSI010072832.1:3940-20864 GCA_025775065.1 Hiodon alosoides | reverse complement strand
CACACACACACACACACACACACACACACACACACACACACACACACAAAAAACGAAAGTTAGTGACGGCTCTAGCAGTCTGCACGAAGTCTTAATGACAAAAAATGTGAGGGGGCGTCTGGGAATATGCGCTTGATTACTCGACGTACGACGGCGCCTAAATACTGTTTGCGAGTGAACAACAGAAGTTACGCAACCTAATGACGGATATGGGATTTAACATATTTTGACAGTTACCTGCTTTTAAGGTTGGGAACAAAATGATTGTTGGATATGTGCATTTGTCGGTGGAAAATATTGGGATTTTTAAAAATCTTTAAAAATTCTTGTAAATTGAAGATTAATTTAATTGATTGTGTGTTGTCAAGCTTGTTAAAAAACCCAGAACAAATGAAGGAATGATCAAGCTAATTTAGTTGTTAACCAGGGCTTCATTATGAGATGGACAAGGCCACCAGGCTGCTTCGGAACTACAGCTATGGACACAGAAGGCTGAGGTCTAATTACTGAGGTCCAACGTGAACATGACCGTGAAGGCCTCTCCTCGTTTGATTCTTTTCACACCCTTTACCGTGTTTTGTCTCACATGTTTAATCGAGCCAAATAAAATAGTCACTTCTCTTGTTTTTTGGTGTGTTGACTGTCACAAAACAATCACAAGACCTTGCCATGCATCACAGGACTACTGAGAAAGTTACTGAAATTCCTTTATTGAACTGAATGAAAACCTGAAGTAGTCACAAAATAAAACCAAACCCCCCTTTTTGGCGGTCATGTCTGAGGTTAGTTGTGCCAGTGGTACAGTATTAGGAAGTTGAAACATTTTAAGAAGGCTAAAGGTGGTGGACTTCTTGAACATTCTGGAACGCAGGTTTTTCTTTTTTTCTTTTTAAACGGGCCAATGGTAAAGGAATACCGAGATCAAACAAATATTCAGGTTTTTTCGCTTGTTTTTTTTTTTTTATTGTCAAGCGCCAGCTCGACATGATCCAATCAATAGCAAACATCGAAGCCACGGTGCTATCTCACATCCGTCGTGGTATAAAAAGAATCTTCCGGACTGGACAAAACACGTCCACACTGCAGACAGAAATACACACATATCCAAATCGTGTTGTCTACTGTCCAGGTGCAGAAAGACTCTTATTCATGAACTGCTTCTTCACAAAGCAAACCCACCACTGGAAGAGAAGAGAAAAACAAATCACCGTGCTTAAAGACATCATTCATAGCTCATGGTCATTTGCGTTCCTGTTTGTTAAACACCACGAATCAACACGTTCTCTTCCGATGTAGTGCCAACTTAAAGTTGTTGCGGAACAGAGACATCGACCTAAAAGTTCAGGTGATGGATTTTGTCTTTTGACGTCTTTTTGGGCAGAGCACCCAAATCCATATGGTAATATCATTCATGTGCCGGAATAACACATTTCAGGTCCTTTTCCTCATCGGTGGTTAATCGACGCCTCTCCTGGCCAATCATGGGGCAGATTCTCACCTTGCTCGGTTTGTCGGTCTGGCTGTCGAAGACCCGTTCGCACAGCCTCAAGCCCGTCTCCTGCCGGATCTGCTGCAGGTAGTTCCTCATGTTCTCTGTGTAGCAGGACTCACAGTGAGGCGATAACAATAACATACACCAATAAGGATAATGATGAACAGTGGAATAACACTTGTCCTGGAGGTCATCATTGTGGCCCTTACCCTCTCCTCTGTGAGTCTTTACCCTTCCTAATACAGTCTCCATAATGTATTAACTAGCAGTACCCCTTCCCATCTCACTTTCTCTGCAGCTCCCCCTAATCCAAGGTCCAAGGTCTCAGCCGTCGAGGTCCGCCGTGTGCGCCGGCTTTCATTGTGCCTTATAGTTCTATTGAGGTCAACATTTGAACGGCAACTCCTCTCAGCTAGTTTTTCAGGCGTACGTCAGTCACTACGCAAAAGGTTAGCCTGAGATCAGACCTGAGGCTCCTCAGGGCACTGGTATTGCCTGGCCCAGCCCCTGTACCACCACTCCCCTGGGAAACGTCACGTCCTTACCCTCCTCCTGCTTGTTGGTGGGCTTGAGGTACATGGCGTTCAGCGGGAAACCCGGCTCTCCCGGGATGGGGAAGTTGGTGATGCCAAGCGTGTACATCTCCTTCTCACCCTGGCTCCTGGAGCTGCACTGCAAACGGAAACCACAGCGCGTGCACGGTCAGTACCATGCTGAACGCAGGCAGCTGACAGCACTGGGGGTTACAGGAGATTACATACGGAATTCATTTGTCGACAGCCTAGCCTCCCGAGTGCAGACTGAGCACTATGAGCTATGTGTTCTCCGCCGGTTCAGATCCAGCTCACGTCATTAGCCGACTGTGACCGGGAGAGCACAGCGATTGGAGGAGACTATTCCTAGTTCCTTCCACACAGCGCGTGGCGTTGGGAGTCGAGGTGGATTGACAGACTAAACGGACACGCAGCGATAAGATATAGTACTACCACAGGTTCGAATACAGACCATATCACTAGCCGATTACGAACAGGATAGCACTGTGGCGACGCACCTAAATTTATTTTTTGTGAAACAATGAGAGTGGAGAAACTTCACTCGTAACTTACCTTCTGGAGTTTCTTGAGACACTCTGAAATGTACAGAGTGACGTAGATCAACGTCCTATCTGCTTCATTCTGCAAAATAAATCAACAAAAAATGTCTCATTGGTATTCTCTCTTCTTAACTTGCGACCAAAATAAAAAAGAAGAGATGAATTAATTAATTGCCACATTCCTACTGTGAGAGTAGGAATGGTATGGAAAGACTGTGGGACACATAAATTACAGCTACCAAGGGCTTTTAAATAGGTTCCCGGTTGACCCCTCTGAGGGTCAGGAAAACAGGTCTATGAGGTTCCTGAGTGGCAAAGTAATAGCGACGGAATACAACATGGCATGGGTTTGCTTTCACACAGGAAGTGTCAAGAGGGTCCTCTCCCCAGCAGAGCTATGACGGATGTTTGCCTGACTCTGTTAAGGCCTGTTTTGGCGCTTGGGGGGGGGGGGGGGGTGCGGCTGTGGGTATGCTTCAGCAGGGCAGGTCCAAGCATGCAGTGCAGGTCCATCACAGGCCAGGAGAACCATTCAAAAACAACATTAAACCACCTTAATAGCTTTCCAGTGCACGGTTCTCATTTTTGGTCCACATTATGTTTTGAGAGTTAAGTAGTTCTGGGATCGCTGGAGGAACAGAACAGAACGCACACCTAACCAACAGACAAACTTGGAAGTATTTTCTCACCTTAATTTCATAGTTCTTGAAGAAGACGTTGGCTTTGAAGTAGTAGATTGCCTCATCGATGATGTCTAAATCTTTGGCTAGTAAAGATGTAAAGAGGAGCATACACGCTGTAAGCCTTTGATTCCTAACTACACGGCCAGCGGTAGTGAGAGTTTACTGCAAACAAGATTTAAACAGTTCCAAATAAGGAAGTAAGATTGAAAGGGAGGCATTCATAGGCAGATTGACACTTTACTGTAGCTTGCAAGAACCACAACACACCTTGATAGATAACTAAAACAATACAGAAGGAAATGTAACCCTTAATAAATCGAAATATTAGCAATAGGTTAATACAAGATGCAACCCGATGGTTAAAGACTATTAGGAGCATAATGCAAGGATACAGAATTTAATGCTTAACGTTTCCATATTTCAGCACTTGCACTTAACCTACTTTCTCTCGGAGCAGGTCCTTTAAACTGGGTTTTCAGAGGCAGCAGTGCCATGTTCCCCACCAGTTTAGTATCGGAATCCATCAGGTTCGAATGGTAAGCCTGCGCAAAACGGGAAGTCGTAAATAATTTAACCATTAAATTAGTTAGTAAAAACGGACGTT
Organism: Hiodon alosoides; assembly: GCA_025775065.1. Lineage (NCBI taxonomy): Eukaryota > Metazoa > Chordata > Actinopteri > Hiodontiformes > Hiodontidae > Hiodon > Hiodon alosoides. The sequence continues at coordinate 16,992 of JAOYSI010072832.1, read as the reverse complement.
TTTACCTAAGCAGCGACGTTAGATTACTTAATTTTTTCAATATATGCATTTTTAAAAACCATTCTGTAGTTAGTAATGTAGATTTTTCTCTGTTCTCTGTTACCTGGCTGTGCTAACTAGCCAGCAAAATATTTTGAGTATTGTATGTTTCTAGGTGTTGGGACTTCACATTTTAATCATTTAAGTAAGTCCAGTACATGTACTCAGTCGCGTCTTCAATTTTACTGAAGAATCCCACCACTGGGCCCGAATATTTTAATAGATTTTCGGGAAGCTAGCTAGTTTCCGACCGGTTGTGCACTCAATGTAGCTAGAAACATTAAATACGTGAATGCGCCATTACAATCATGTCTATTTTAATTAAAATAATGTATTTCGCTGAACTTACCGGCATCTTTACTTTTTCTATTAACTGTTAAACGATGAAAAAGTGGGTAAGAATAAAATACTGTCAGTGTAGCCAGTTGCTGCTTCCGCTGTCCCACCCAACACTGGTGATGTAGGAAGCGTACACCCTACGTATGCTGCCATTTCGCATAATGTCCACTGGGTGGTGGCAATGGCCACGCAATACTGTTTGCAGTTGAATCTCGGCTCGTTACTAAGTACATTGACGCCACAAACGGGATCTCGGAGGAAATAAGTTTATCCAACCCCCGAATCGCCGTCGCGTTAGCCATCTTTTTCAAATTCAGACAGCCGGTAGGTATAGAGGCACAACACTGTTGCCAGTATGCAGTCACCAGAGAGGCTGACTGCTGAATAATCTTTGCCAGCCCAGCAGAATGCAGGTGCTCTGCTTGTATGCGCAAATATACGTATACTTCCCTTCATAATACGCAAATGACAATTAACACGAACAGGATAAAACTGGGTTTACAGGATTTTTTTTATTGAAAAATATAATCCAGAAATTTTGTTCAAGAATGTGAATCAACCAAGCATATAAAACCAACACTGATGACAATCATGAAGGAGAAATTAAAGAAAAAGAACACACACACAACAAAACTGTCAATAACTACACATAACGATTAATACTGAAGGACTAAAATACTAAAAAGTAAAACATGGCAAACTTGGGTTTTGAATAAATTAAAATACACCAGGCACAGGACAATTAAAGTTTACAATGACGATCCTTCCGAACTGATCCGTATCGGTTTGTCCTTCAAGTCCACTCTCAACCATCCGCTTTGTCCTGGAAGTATTTGTCATAATTGGTATCGTCAGACTCCTCCTCCGTTTCCTGTCATTGGAAACAAAGCAGTAAAGGGTTCACGGGCTCACCCAGGGTGACAACAGGTTGTCTCAACACTATCTGTTCATACACCTGGGTATAGAAGCCATTCAGGCCAAGTACCTTGCTACAGGGTACCACAGCAACACCGTTAAACCAAATCAGTAACAATCGGGTTTGTAGGATGCGGCAAAAAATGAAGGAACCGGAAGATCCCCTCAAAGCCCCGGCTCAAAGCCCGGCTCAAAGCCCGGCTCAAAGCCCGGCTCAAAGCCCGGCTCAAAGCCTTCCAACGTAAAGAGCGCCATAGCCGTCCTGTCGAAGCAAAGCAATTCCCTTGGCGTGGACGTCTGCTTACCTTGGGCTCCTTGAACTCCAGGTCCTCTCCATATTGGATGGAGAAGTCGATGTGCTGGAGGACGATGTTGATCCCTTCCTCATCGGTGCGGTCAAAGGGCAGGAACCGCACCATGCTGTAGTCATCAATCTGCATTCAAACAACAGGGTTGGCTTGTCAGCTCGAACGCAACAGGTTCAGTCAGGAAGGCTGTTCTCAAACAGGGAGTCCACGAAAACCACCACCACCAACAACACACTAACCAAGACCAGAGGACTCAAAAAACACACAATGCTTTTTCACGGGTGAGAAATGACCAACGGCAATGATTTAGGTTAAATGTATCTGATTAATATTGTGGTTCAATTAAGATTTAACTGGCAGAGGGACCAAACTCTGTGGCTGGCTGACGACACTTCAACTGCAGGAGAACTCACCAGGCCACAGATGGCTTCAGTGAGCTTCTTGAACTTCGTACTCCTCAGTGAGTGAGCATCATCTTCCATCATCGAATACATGTCAGGGTCCAGATATCTACAGAAAAACGGCAACGTTATATACCGAAAAAAAACAAAAAAAACAAAAAAAAACTTTTTGATCAGTCAGCATAGCAAGAAGAGGCCAAAATAAGACCCACTTTTCGATTTCTTTCTTGGCCTTCTGGCTGAGCAAGTCCATTTTTGTCATGATATTGACCTGCGGGATTTCAAGGGACACCATGGCACTCAAAGCTGCCATGACCCCAGAGATAAACTGGAAAAAATATAAATTAAAACTTGGTTATTTACCAGTTATACCAACCGGCTGTGTTGAATACGGAAAAAAAAACAAAAAAACCTTGCATTCGAGATGGGGATGATTACACATAAAACAGCTATGTGTTAGCACACAGAAGAGACTGAGGTGCGTTTGGTCCACAGGCCCCCATTCAGTCGACGCCTCACCTTGAAGGTCTCCACCATGAACTGCGAGTCGACCAGGAAGACGCCACACACTCGAAACTCCCACTGCTGCAGCTGTTCCACTAGCTGTCTCATGACGGGCAAGTGGGTGTAGAGCTCTATCTGACCTGGGTGGGACAGGGAAGGGACGGAGCACACAGCAGGAAATGCGCTGGGTGGTCTACTCATACAAAACAACCATTCAGCAGAGTTAATATTAATAATAATAATAAATAAGTCACTAACGACAACCCCAATGTTTTGATCTGAACATACCAGGGCAGTCGAACAGGATGTAGTCATCTTCTACGTGTCCCAGACACTCCTCCAGCCAGTCAAAGTTGTTGGCAAAGTACTCCATGCAGAAGACCAGGCCACCATTGGGCCCGAACCTCAGGGAGTCATCCTCCATCACGTCATCCACCTGGATTAGCTCCCGGATGTCTTAGCGGCGAGAAAATGTGTGGTATATTTCATGCATGGCTGGTATTCCTACAATACTCAAGAGTAAGCCCTGTAGATAACCCTGAGGTAGTCGGGTGAACTCACGAAAAAACTGAATTACAGTAGAAACACATGGAATTAAATAGAATAATCAGGTAATCAATGACGACCGGACTTAATAGCTCAGGACTTAGTGGAAGGCTGGAGGGATCGCCAACAGCTTATTACAACTACGCCACTACTGGCCCGTTCGGCTACAAAAAATATTTTCGATCCCAAAGTTTTATAGACTCAGTAATCCGAATACAGACGGCCATTAGGAGATGTTGCAACCTTCTCACCTGCCATAACGGGGTAGTCAAAGAACTCGGCCGCCGGGTCTAGATTTACCACCTGCACAGAGCGGTTGATAGCCTCCGCATGCTGGATCATGGTGGAACAGTAGGTGCTCTAATATGATACAAAAGTATAACCGTGAAATATCCGAAGAATTCATTAGAAGAGGTGTGTGAGAGAGGTAAAATGAGCGCAACTGCTGTCTAGATATGTTTAACTCAATAGTATAAAGCATTGGGCTTCCTTGCACTACGCTACATATTAATTTTAGACGTTCCCGGAACGAGCGACATAGGACACCGTTTACTTTAATCATTTACACATTCATTTTGTTTCTTCTTTGCTACTTTTAAGAAAACACAACAAGACGCTAACTTGCGGACTGAATCGGCACCTCAATGTCCATACTTACTTTCCCACTACCTGCGGGGCCCATAACTAATTGTGCATAACGAGGCATTTTTATAAAATAGCTGTACTATTATGGTATCCCAACCGTCCTCTGGTTGTTCAGATAGTGGTATGTTTTTGGATTTGTTATTCCATTTCAGCTGCGATCAACGGTGTCATAACTCCGCCATGCCTGTCTGACAATTTCCGTAGCACAAATCTACGGACCCCTGTTTAAGTCAAATCTCTTAAATTGTTTTCTATACAGAAACGCCAAAACGTGTACCGGCTCAACCAGTCAGATTTCCAGAATAGCTCAATGAAATTTCAGGTGACAATTTCATAATTCATAAACCACGTATGTTGAAAAAAAAAAAATACATTATCATTCTATCTGCGTTTATTATTATTTAATAATAATAATAAATCATTATAATCTTAATTGTTGTATGCAAGACATTAGTCAAGAGAAAGCAATAAAAACCTTATAGGTGGCAACTTCTCTACATCAACGCCTCTTCGTTGTGTGTCAAATTATTTCAATTTTCAACATCAATTTGTTCTGAAAAAACTGTCAGATAAATTTAAACGTAGTATTTCAAAGAGCAGCACTGTCTCATAACTACAGGAACTATGGTCTGAATACGTTGCAAGAAACAGCCTGTTATTTATAAATTCACCATCTAACATCCCCATCTAAATCACACTACATAGGCAACTGACTCAGAGATGTGGCAACTGCAAGTACCGGTGAAATTACACTTGCTTTTGAAAGTATGTATTTCCCAGCATAGTGGAGTTCATGTTCACTAATGCCAGGTATGCAGGCTGCTCATTGATACAACATCACTACTCAATGACCCTGTTTACAAGATTGTTTCAAATATTTATGAGAGTGGTTAGCAGAATATCACTGCCATGTTACATGAAGTGGGACAAACGCCTTCTACAGGCAAATAAAAAAAAATAAAAAAAACTAATTTCTGCTTCGTTTTCATGGAATTTCCACACTCCCCCATCTTTTATTTCCACATTCGCCGACGGTTATGGTGCCCAACCGGCAGTCATCCCCGTTCAGAAGATACTGCAAGATCCCGTCTGCGGACCCAAGGCCAATAAGAGGACTCATTCCTTTCCGATTTTGCATGCAGCTGCAACACAATCGCCTGACAATTCAACACTGAAGTTTTAAGACCCGCCTGAGTGGGTGATGATTTAAAAGCAGACAAAGAAAGTGAAAAACAAACAAACCAGTGCCTAAAAAGAAACATCGGAGCATTGTTTTTCTATGTACATTATCGCATGGGACATTTTATTGGGAATACCAGACCGACTGAAAGACTCCACACTTTAAACTGGAGGCCAGGAACGTTTTAATGGGGCAAGTAAAGAGAGAGCATGGCACCAAGTCTTAGTCTGATGAAAATTATGCAAAAAAACTAAACAAAAAAAAAAAAAAGCATCTGACATTATTGTAAGATCTCCTAAACTAAATGGTAAACCAAACACAAGCAAATGCCAAAAACATATACAGTATTATACATTTTTTCTTTAAGTTAGAGTGGACATTGGGCTTGCGGTGACCATTCATTTGTGGAGCTGCAGACAGAAAGAGAAAGAAAGCACACACACACACACACACACATCCAGGGCGAGACCCTTAGGATTTCTTGTACTCGATTCTCTCCACTTTGACGTCGTCCCCGATGAGCTGGTAGACGTACGTCACCACTGTCGACGCCTGGATGTCCATTAACACAAAGGATGGGATGATGTTGCTGGGGAAAACGGGCAGAGAAAATTATTTCTAATCGGTTCAGGACAGTTTGCAAAAGCAAATTTTCATAGTATTTCCAAGACCACGGTGCACCGTCTAATCAGGTGCACCGTCTAATAAAGTGCCCCCCCCCCCCCCCCAAATAGTGTAATTTTCACAGAATTTTAGGAGAGTTTTTATGCATTGTAACACCCCTCTCGAATTGGGGGATATACAGGAAGCAGAAAAAATTAGAAAATTATTATTATTAAATAATATTTTTATATTAGCAAGCTAACTTTGATGTAAACCTGAGCTACAAACACAAATTGTGCCATAGAAGTATGGATGAATTTATCCCGATTACGGATTGCGAGTTACGACCACTTATTGAGCCCATGTGCTCAGCCAAACGCTCCTACCTCTCCAGTGCACTGTAGGCCCCAGTGGCTGAGCCCGGGTTGATGTAGAACTTGTTCTCGTTCTCGAAGGCCTCAAACTTGTGCGTGTGTCCCGAGATGAGGATGTCCACGTCCAGCTGCCTCTGGAGCAGGGCAAGGCTAGCCATGTCCCCCCAGGGGATCACCTGGTGCCCGTGGATCAAGCCGATCTTGAACTGCCCCACGGTCACCACCTTCTGCTCGGGGTAGTTAAGGTTCTGCGGGTTGGAAGGAAGCAAACCACGTGATGTTGGTTTGGCCCAAGCAAGCAAACTGTCAATCCAAGGAACGGGTCGTATTAGGTTACTGACAGAACGAAAGAATAAAAAAAACTCGATCGGTCAAGGCTGCCCAGTTTGCCAAAACCATTTTTAACCCTGAAACGAAGTCCTAGACACCCCATTACATTTGAACTGGATTTTAAGAGGACACAGCACTTAGGAAAGGGAGTTGACTAACCTCATCAAAGTCGCCACGCACGATGTGCACGTCCCCTGCAAGCGTCTTCAGGTAGTCGTAGCTCTCCTTGGTGCAGAGGTTGCCGGTGCAGAGGATGTGCTGGATCTTTCCGGGCACCAGCAGCTTCTTGAACTTGGCCGGCAGGGTGTTGCACCGGTGGGGAATGTGGAGATCTCCGAGCACCAGGACCAGCTGGCACAACGGGAGGCAACGGGAGGCGGTTGAGAGAGCAGCAAGGCCTGGCGGAGTGCACCGGGGAGCAGCAAAGCGCTGCAGCTCTAAGTGAATCTGTTAGGTCACATCTACACCTGTGCCGGGTATTCAAAACCACCTGGAACAACGTGAGAAGGCATCCGGTGCTCCTTACCATCCGTCTATCAATCAGCCTCGTCAAGGCCATGGATTTGTTCAACCTGGGGCCTTAAATCAAACCAGCCAAAGTCAATAAAAGTTCAAAAGTCTTGACCTTTTCAGAGACTCTTAGTTTCACTCTCCAATAATATATGTTCAAACAAACCTAATCAGATAGCGTCTGATGTTTCAGGGAGACCCACCCTTTGGCGTTATTTAAAACTGATATTGAGTAAAATAATAAGTTCTACTTAGCCATAAGCTCCAGCTCCACTTGCTGAAAAATTGAGAAGACACCGACACGCCCATCAAAAAATCTGATGCACTTAAAAAAATACTTTAAAAAACTACTTCCAGCAGGCAAAAATGACCATTATAATTGGAACAGGACGCTTACTAACGAGCCCAGAGTAAAAAAAAAGACCTAAAAGCCCGGAGACCAATATGACCTGGAGCTTTACACAAGAGACACACTGAACACAGGAGGAAAGACTCCTTCATAGCAATCCAAAACAACAAGCAGTTAAAGAAATTCATTACAAAGTGCCAAATGATTTCAATTCAAAACATGACATCTCTATTAACGCTAATAGTTGCTTGTGTTCTCATCTACTGAAGTGGGCTTGGAAAGGGTTCAGAGGACAGCAGTGAGACATCAAACACTAACTCGCCCCACTGCATTAATCTACTCTGATGTTTAATCCGTATATATAGTGCTTTTTCAACAGTTTTCTGAGTTAAAACCTGAAATATTGGGGCATTTAAACGTGACACCATCCCTACGGTGAAACATGCTGGTTTCAGCATGGTGCTATGTGGATGCTTTTGGTCACCAGGGGCTGGAAAGCTTGTCAGGGTAAAGGGCAAAATCCATGGAACTAAATGCTTGAAGAAAGCCTGCTTCAGTTTGCAACAGACGTAAGACTAGGACGTAGACTGACCTCCCAGCAGGACAATGACCCCCCCCCCGCATACCACCAAAGGTGGACACTGGAGAATCTTAAAATTAATCCTAGAGTGACCCAGTCAAACCCCGGACTTTAATCTGATTTAGAATCCGTGGCAAGATCTGAAGATTCCTGTCCACCAATGATCCCCATTATACTTGAATGGGCATGTACAATTTTGGCCATTGGGTGAATATTGCAGGATCCAGATGTGATAAAGAACCTGATAAAGACCCACAATTGTATTTTTATGTCAAATGTGGTAATACCAAGGATTGACTCAGAAGGGTAAAAAAACTAAAGAATACAAATCAAATTTAAACGGATCAAGATTTCAGGTTATTAACAGAAAAAAACCAAAAACTGTGAAAACGTCCAAGGGGAGGGTGGGATGGGTAATAATAATATATAATAATATACGTATATAATACTTCCTATACGTACAGTATAATTATTCAAACCCCAGTCATTCAAACCAGGTTTACCGAGGGCCTTCAACAAACTCAAAAGCACACAGCATCGCAAACACTCACTAGTTGCGCTGAAACCAGAAACCGAAACGGCAGCTGTGGCGATTCTTACCTGATCCGTTCTGTTTGTGCTTTGGCCGTTTGTTAAAAGAGTGCAGCTGCACAGACATGTCTTTGTTTGTGTCATTTAAGCAACCCTAGGAGGACATCTACAAGTTTTACACAGCGATGTACCCACAATCGGTCCAGCAGCTGTGACAGTGCAGTGTTACTACCACATGCATCCCATTAGTCTGCAAGACAAGCCTCTGTAAGAGTAATGGCTGAGAGATTAGGTTTTGAAGAAAAAGGACGGGCACTTACTCTGTGACCAGCCTGAACGCAACGAAGAGGTTGATTGGAGACAAAGGGAAGGTGTGTTGGGGGAGGGGAGGGGGTAGAACGAGATGAAGCATGATTGAGGTTTTTTTTTTTTTTAAACATAAACAAAATGACAGTGAGACAAGAAAGAAAAATGTAATTAGAAATCAAAAGTGAGTAAATTAATAAACTCATCAAACACCAGTAAGGAGTGTTAGTTGATTAACAGCAGTGGTTAGTATTCATGAACCCAGCACATGAAAAGGAGCTGATGCGTTTTACAGTGCTTCCCTGGTTCCCATCACTCCGCAAAACACTGCTAACCAATCTGTCTACACATACAAATGAAATGTCAGAGCATGTATTTAATCATTAGTAACTAAATAAATGCATTCATTCTGTTACTGTAGTTTACTGTAAATTCATCTCTGGCCAATTAGTGAAAGCTCTCAAATCAATCAAATTTTCCAATGTAACCATCTACTACCATCCTAAATATTTTTTAACATAATATATTACCAAGCTACTCACAAAATCTGCATAGAACTGCATAGAACCAACAAACGCCACTCGATCGAGCAACAAATTCCGATTCTAATTGCGAATAATCAGCAAATAATAATAGCACATAACACTATTACTCTCTTAGTTAATCTGCCTCGCTAAAACCATCTATTTGGTCATTTTAACACTTTATCCGTGTTCAAAATGTTATAGATATTCCGTATATATCAAACAAATTAGGCTGGTCAGTGAAACGTTTATAAAGTTCTGGAGTAAAGTTAGTGAGGTCTAAGCTTCCTCCACTGCTGCAGCTGCTATAAGTATTTAGTGCATTTAGCTAGCTAGCTCTACAGTAGCTTTTGCTCTGTCACGTGTTTATCGTGTAACATGGATGAATATAAGAATGAAAAACTCAAAATGAAAACCTTAAATTAAAAAGGATGGAGGGGTGATTCGTAATACTTCAAACTGCAAAAATATGAGAACGGATTTCTTGCTCCCCATTTATACAGTCATGTGATCATTCGCCCATCTCGAGACACCCTGTTCAGCCAGCTAGCTACGGTCGAAGCTAGAGAGGTATGTCGTTTTTATACATCTTCAGCACACTACACCAGACCAGAACATAATTAAAACACCCTAAGTCTTAAAAAGCGAACTTTTAATAATGGTTTAGTCTTACCATCTTTATTTTACAGTGTACGCTGTGGTTCAGGAAGCGACAGCGCACGAAGACGTAATGAACCCAGTGACAACACCAGCCAATGAACTGCGCTGCCGTTCAGATAGTTGTAACGGGTGCTCTTTAAGGACAAACTGATTAACCGTGAGGGATGGGGGTGCACTGTATAGCGACTTGACCAGGATCCTGAGTTATAGACCTCCCTTTCTACAAAAGCCTTAACGTCAGGATGAAACGGGAATTGAATAGGTGTCATATTTAATAATTTGTTGTTGTTGGAATAAAAGCAGAAAATAGTTAATTTGTATTTGGAATAATAAATTAACTTGACATAGAATATTTTGTTAAGTAGATATTTACAAGTTCGTTTAGTTTTAATAGCAGAACGATTTAAGACAAACAAACATGCTGGTATCCCATTGAATCTTTGGTATATCTATGACCGCATTTGACAAAAATCAATAATGCTTTATTTTACATAATGAAAATTACTTCCTTGAAAATATATAAATAATGAATCAAGCGAATTAATTAACGTCATAGTTGTATGTATTATATACATATAAAACATGTAGCAAGCGAAAATCCCTGATATGTAGTAATTTACATAAACTACAAAATGTGGCGGCATGATTGCGTAATTCGGTGTGTAGGTACATACGTAATGACGCCATTTTGCGTACAGTGCGTGATAGTTACGTTTAAATAAATCATTTGCGAGTTCTCACCGTGAAATACATAAGTGGTGTTGATATTGTTTGGATGGGAAAAACATAGCATTGCCAAATGGTTAATTAACACTAAGTGTTCCGCTGTGCGCTGTGGCTTCATCCTAAATCCCATATCTAGGGTCAATGTATAGTAGTGAAGGGAACGGGGAGGATTGAAGTTTGAATGTGACAAACATCTCAAGCATTCATCTAAGCGTGTTACACTAGGATGTCATTGCAGTTGTAGGAATTGCTGTAAATTACTACTTAATGGGACTGAGACGCAATCTCATTTAGCACGAGGAAAACTATTCCACGGTAATTACTATTAGTAGACACCAGAGGGCGGTGTACCTCTACTTAAAAAAATCCCAGTTTACGCTTTCGAAGGACTACATCCTTGTGTCACAATCGGTTACGTAATTATCAAATAAAGATTTCGGAGACATGCTTTTATAATTCGTAGTTATGCTGATGTTCCTGGTAACATCGTTTAAATTGTAGAACTTAATCATGGTAATCGTGTTAATTAAAATCTGAATGTGAGATGTGGTTGACTGCTTTAACGTCTCGGTGTACTCATAGGAAGAGGTGGGTATTCTGTTTTTTCATTCCATCCTTTCGTAAATGATAGAAACATTTGTGAAACGTGTGCCGAAAGTATTATATTCTGGTTACTCACACAGCTTATTTTATCTATTTATTTTGATACACGTATTTGTATGGAATTTGGTGCACCAATTTATTTAATAAAAATGGTAGGCCTTGATGCTTGTGAAACCACTCCGGTTCCGGACTTCGTTTCCCCATTTCCAATGATATACAGTAGCCTCTAACCTGGAGGAAGGCTAGTCAGTGTTCTGGGCCACCATTGACATGTAAAAAGGGTGTTCTGCAGGATTCGATCGGCTGTCTTTATGTAAGTCCTGGTAGGCATTATATAGCACAGATATTACATTATTTGAAAATCTGACGTATTTGAAATCTGTTCTGTCCTTATAAAATACACAGTTTGTGAAATAACGCCTTATACAATTAGTTAGTCATCTGACGAACGAGAGACAAGCAGGTCTGGCCTTTATCTCGTCTTGTTTCGTTTGGGCAGTCCAATATCAGCGTTTACAGACAGGAGTTATTGGTCAGTCCCATAGGGGGAGGAGTTACAATTATGCCCTTAATCTTCAGAAATGAATCCCCTTGCAGGCCTTTGCCTACTTGAAAGACCAGCTGACAGTAGTGTTTAAGAGGGTCTCCAAGAGAAAGGTGCGTGTGTGTTGGCCAGGAAGGGTGGGGCGCGGGAAGCGTGCGGTTCTGGGGCCAACCACACCTACGAGATGCCCGTTTCATTACCCCCCAACACCCCATTCCGCCAGGCACGCACTGTTCCACAGGGTTTACAGGCACACGGTCACAAACACGGAAAAGTGGGATTATCTATACTGCCAGGCAGGCGGCCAATTTTGTAAAGACATCCGAGGGCTCGACTGAGGCTGACATAACCTTTGCAGACCAGCTGGTACGACAAGTACGAGGGCAGCCCTGTCAGTATAGACAGAGTGGCAGATGAGAGCGGATGGGTGGTGGGTTAGTGGGTCATAGCTGATCCAGGACTGGTGGATCACGTGGAGATTGTGCCCAACATGACGGGTAAGGATGGAACCATGGCCAAAGTCACTTTTTTATGTCCGGACTGCTCCGTGCTTTCATTGAAAAACTCCCAACCTACCCCCAAGTCCACCTGTGTCTGGCTGAACCGTGCTCCAGGTTAAAATGAACAAAAAGGAAAACGCATTACTGAGACAGGCCCAGTAGTAACAAATCCACACTTCGACAAGCACTGCAGAAACAAACACAGCCACCCCAGATGGTGCAGCAAAATCACTCGGGTTGCTGAAAAATGACTGGCTCTCTGCATGCTAACAGGTAAGCAGGTACATGTTGTGTAGCAAGCAGGTATCAAGATTAATGGTGACAAGGTTTTTATGAGACAATTTGTTCAGATTTGATTCTTGGGAAGGCTTGTAAAAGCCCTTGCCCCACCCCTCACACTTCGTATGTAGTGTTTTTACAGAGATAATGTATTTGAGTTGTATCGCAGTGTGACTTATCACATTTCACACACCCTTGCAAAGTCACGCCTAATATTCAGCTGTGACGAGGACACTTGGTCCTTGGTTTCACCTTGAGCTGGTATCTGCCAAGCTGACTGGGCCATCTTGTTCAGGCAGGGGAGAAAGTGCAAAGGTTGGCTTTAACCTCCCGTCGTAGCTCTGCTCCGTCTTGTGTATCTGATGTCGTCTCAGAGAGACCACTAATTCATGCTTTCGGAGCACATACCACTACACCAACACAGCAGATAATGTCTGCCTTGTTTTATCAATAAAATGTCAAATGTAAAGCGCTTGAATTCCAATGACTGCATTCATTTACTGTGACTGCTTTTTTTAAGTCCATTTAATTCCCCAAACTCAAGTGCTCATTTGGGTTTGTTGTGGTGGGCTTACTTATTTCTCCGAAGTTGCTTGTAGCATAAGGGAAAATAAAAACATTTGATTGAGCCCCAGTGAAACCAAGGTCAATAGGGGGGCCGCCCCCCCCCCCCCCCCGCCGCCCGACGACAAAGAGGAATGGATTTGAAAGAGGTGTATGTTATTGAGGTAGAGGAAATAGATTATTTTTTTTTTT
>JAOYSI010072831.1:0-20864 GCA_025775065.1 Hiodon alosoides | reverse complement strand
GAGAATGGCAATTATATACTTTAATCTAGGAATATATATATATATTCCTAGATTAAAGTATATAATTGCCATTCTCAATCTACATTTTTGTTAATGGTGGGGTTACAAGATGAAAGGCAGACACAAAATTGCAGTTCCCATCTATTGATTTTTAATTACCCATCTGCACGCTGCCATTGGCCATTCGTTCACAGATGCTTGTGATTGTCCTTAAATAAGTAGTAAATCATTGGTTTTGAATTACTTTAAATGTTCAGCTATCATTGTTGACATTTCAGTATTTACAATACAATATTCAATTTAGTATTTTAAATTTTAAATGGCATTCAAATATTCCACAGCTGTTGTGTTGGAATATTAATGGTCGAAGAATTAATAATTTTGAATCAGAGTTAAGACCAAACTTTGAGTATAAAATGTTTTCCTTTATTCTGGTTTTATTATAATATATATATATATATTCTGTGAACGAATGGCCAATGGCAGCGTGCAGATGGGTAATTAAAAATCAATAGATGGGAACTGCAATATTTGTGTTTGCCTTTCATCTTGTCGCCGCAATCAATCAGTACTTAATTATCGAGCGCCGGTGAAAGTAAAACAATGAGTGAGGCAGCCATGCTTCCCGGCGATAACCGGGAACTGTGCCGTGTCTTGGCTCCTGTGGGTACTCGAGAGCTTCTCTGGGCGGTGATGGATCTGCCGCGCCGCTCTCCGCGCACAATCTCTTCCGAGCTGACAGTGAGGTGGGGGGGATCAGTGGAGTAATGAGGTAAATGATGACAAGCCAGTGATCACAGCCTCAACACACAGACCCTCTGACCTTCCTGCTCATCCTGACCGCCACCCCATAAATAATTCAGCTAGCACCACTTTGTCTCGTCTTTAATATTTATCCTCCCTTCTTTCCAACTATTGGACTTTTAAATGCGATTACTTACATATTTGTAGTTACTTATTTTTATACCCTTAACGGATGAAACTGAGCAATTTTATAATATTGTTTTTGCTCATATTCAAAATCAAAAGATGTGATGTGAACATAAAAAATAAAAAAAAACTTCCATCTCTTACAATTACCATGACAGAGAGCTGAACAAATACTTTAGGTCTAAACCTTAGTGACAGTGAGGTTTTTCACTTTTAAGACACCTCACTCTGAATGCACTCAGAGTTCCAATTCACTGAATTCAATATAAGGCATATTTTATGGAGAACTGACGTGGGAAGATGTGTTTAATAAAAAGCCATATCTTAAATTATTTATTAGAGTACAATGATCAGTAATAAATTATTAATTCAAACATATAATACACTCAATTCTGTCCACTTTGCCCTCACTTCATCACTCTGAAAAGTGTTTCACAAAATGAAAAAAAAAATCTGTATTTGAGTTGACTGGAAGATTCAGGTTGGATATTCTCATTGTTAAAACTTTACTACGCAGCAATCTGTGTGCGCATATACCATTGACAGAATATAAATTTGGCATAGAAGCGGTTCTCTTAAAGGCCAGTGCCTACTATGGCTGTGTTGCTTTCCTGAAACACATTTTTCATTTTCTGGGCTTTCAGTAAATCTGCACCTAGGCAAGAGAACAACTGCCATAAAAATCTGAATATGAACTGGGAATATGCATATGGGGTCGAATGACTATTCTCTCTCTAATTTCTCTCTCTACATGCTTTTTGAATGGTAACGAGATAAAAGCACTGAGGAAAGAAGGTAGCTGCTATACCCTGCTCTGTTAGTGACATTCTGGCAAATATTATTTAAATTAAGTCAGTTTAAATGAAATCTCATCTGTTTATTTTCAATTCCGTTTGTTGTCTGTTAAATTCAATTTTCTAATTTTGTAATACATCATTATTTTTAGACCATGTGTACTAGTAGCTTTGTTTGATTTCACAGTGTTCAAAAATGTGTTAGAGAATACGCACGCAAGTGTATGCGATCTCTGACATCAGCACAGAAGGGGAAACCTTGGCAGTAATGTCCAGTTGCTTGAAGGTTGAGTTGTTATTTTCCACGTTGTTCCTTCCAACAGAGGTGTCGAAAAGCTACAGTTTAGCTGCCTTTAGCTTAACTTTGCCGTGTCCCCTCAAGGTCTCTCTGCCTCCTTTTAGCATGCTGCTGTTTATCAGTGTTGCTGTCTGTCGAGTCCTGACAGAGCTCAGCTCCAGCCTTGGACTCACAAACAGATACAGCCTTGGGGTGGACCTCATAATCAGCATGTGGTGCCTGCCAAGCAGGCACAGCGAGGACGTCCTCGAGGGTCCCGGAGTGTGAGAAATCACTGCACAGCTTTCAGTGCTCTGATCGACACATTTATGACAAATACACTGAATGCTAGAAATTAGCTACACAGGAATTCAGATTTTCTGACTAATGTCGCTGTATAAATGAGAAAATAGCTTTTGCGGGAGAAATGATGATTGTCACTATTATATTAGCCATTAACTATTTGGGTCTCTTTTTTAAGCCCAAGGACAGATGCTGGAGTCCCGGTCTGGGCCAAATTTTGTTTTGCCAGATTGGCTGATATACATTTAAACACCAGCTGTGGATTATAAATACTTTATTTAAGTGATGTTAAGGGGAATTATGCATTCAAAACTACAGACATCATTTCTAGGCCACCTTGGGCCAAGCAAAAACAAAAAGACATTTGAATAATCAAAACCTGTTTTGGGTGCTGCTTAAAAGTCAAAACTAGCTTTAAACTTGTCTGCCTCAAAGGAATATTTTTGAATGCATGAGAAAGATTAAATCTTTTTTTTAAATTATATGCAATGATGTTCCGTTCTACGCAAGGTAGAAATGCTCTCATTAGGCACAACTCAACAGGAAAGGAAACAGACCTCTGTTTCATCTTATTAGGTGGGATTCATTCTACAGCTTTTCATTAGTACAATCAAACTGACATTGCTCTCTTCAGATAAAAAAAGCTGAAACAGATCAAAGTATTAAGGAGTTTTGTCCCCAGATGTGCATCACAAATAAAAATAAAAAACAGATGCATTCCGGAGGTGTCAACGGATGATGGAGAGACCCATCTTCAGTCATCACAGCCCTCACTACAATGGTGTGCTGTTGATCGTGCGTCATAAAAAAAGAAATGGTCTTCCTGTAGTGAAATCGAGTGTTTTGGCTAGGAGGCAAAAGAGGACACTACAAAACACATTTACCCTCATCACCCAAAGGGAACTGGCAAGTCTCTCCGTATGAGAAACACTTGGGAGTTAGACTGATAATAAATGACCCCATAGGACACGGAGGCAGCAATTTATGGGCTGCTGAAACATTTATGCGCTATTGTTTCACGATGAATGTTGGAGCTTGAGGAGGAAAAATGAAAAACAGCGGGATGAGTGAAGGTAACAGACAGCTAGTCAGGCCGCTGGGAGTACAGTGAAAATAGGGTCAGAGTTAGGGGGAGGAACACGGGACTTTCTATTTCCAAATCTCAACTAAAGTTTCCACTGATCGAGAAAATACAGTGAGACACACACGGACTCCCGTTTCTCACATTTTTTCCTTCTTTAAAAATGAATGTGATTTTTGTTATGTTAAGCATTTTAAATATGTTTCAAAGAAATACCATTCATATGACATGCTTGGCTATGTGACTTTGTTATGTGATATTGGTCTGTATCATGAGGCACTCTTTGAAGAAAAATAGAACGCTGTTTATTACCGAAACAAAACAGGGTTTCCTTTTCCATTCATAACCACCCCAATAGGAAGTAAGAAGTTGTCCTCTGGTTGTTCACACAAATGTGTTTAACGTGATTTGAGGTCTTATGCAGAATTTTCTCATTGGTAAATAATTGTGATTTAAAATTTAAGAAGAGCACAAACTAAATAAGACTGTAAAATACTTGAAGTCCAAACGCTGAGCACTTGTCTGAGAGTTAAAGTTCTGAATAACTGAATGTGGCATAATGCCTGAAGTCATCCAATGGAATCCATATATTCACATCGGCGTGTCAAGTATCGGCTTTGATCTACCCATGAATCCATGGAGCTGCGGTATGATGCAGGCTGAGCAGCACTTCTGAAATGTCTTTTATAAATTATTTTATCTGCATTATTGAAACTGCTAGAGTACAATGGGAATATTCTCCCCGTGTTTGTGTGGGTTTCCTCCTGGTGCCCAGGTTTCCTTCCATGGTACAAAGATTTGCAGGTAACCTTACTTCGGAGACTGCCAGTATGATAGTGTTTCTACGTGTGTGACAGTCTCTCTCTGATTTGTTTCCCACCTGGACTGCACCCGGCCACACACACTGTCTGCCCGGTTAGGCTCTTACTGCGACCCTAAGTTGGATGAGCGGTCATTGAAAATGAATGTTCTTTGTGGTTTGGGTGGCGAAACTTACAAGATAACGATATGTTAATACTGTTTCTGTTGCTGTTACAGTAATGACTCCAGTTATAAATGGGAAGGACGGGCCTATGCTTCTCCTACTGGAATACCCTGGAAGTTAAAAAGGATATTCACATCCAAGTGTTCAGACGCACATTCACAACGTGTCACGCACATGTCACGCAAGCACTGTAAACCCAGGGCATGCTGGTCTTTTCAGTAATTTGTTATTAGTCCAATTAAAGTCAATGCAAATGATATTCACTGCATCAGACCCTATAGCCACTGCTAAATATCTCACGACAAACTAATAAAATTGCTGGGTGGATTGAGGAACAACAAAGCAACCAGGCCCCATGAAGGAAGTTCATGGTCAGCATGTGTGAGTGTGTATCTGTGTGTGCAGGAGCTTGATTAGTGTTGGGCTGGGGGTGACGCCTGCAGTGAGAGACCGTTTGTGTGTTGTTTTATATTTCTGAAAGAAAACTAGTTTACCTTTCGTGTTTATGGCAGAAATAAACAGAATCATACACAGATGGGGAGAGTGTACAGTCCTGCATGAAATGTCATGTTATTTCATGGTATCTCTTACAGCTTGTTCTGTAATGTTTAAATACACACTACCATTTTTGTTCAGTAGAAAGATTATTTACAATTGTCAGACTACTTGTACTAGAACAGTCAAGCTGAAATAGCAGATTGAAAACAGTGCACAAATTCAGTTATTGCATTGTTTCTTTTTTTTCTATTCATCAAAAATGCTCCATTTTCTGAAGTTCTACTCTACAACCAGCCCTCTGGGAGTTCATAAAGCATAAATTAGGGACAGCATTCCAAGTAAAAAAAGTCAAGAAACCCGATCCAACAGTTTCGCATGCCGCAAGTTTAACGCTTGACGCTGCCCTTTGCGAAGAAGAATGGGGATATTGGCTTGACCATAGGCTAAGGAAATATACAAAGCCTCCTTCTTTTTCTAAGATAAACCAATCGCTTTAGCGATGTCCTCCACAATACATCGACAATATGTCTCACATCAGGAGAATTAATTGTGCTCGGTTCATAGGTGCCTCCTCAGTGTGGAAACTTGTCCAGGAAACATTACCCTGAAGCTGCATGATGAAATAGCTAATATTGGTTGCTCTTCCTTGTGAAGGCTATGTCTCCTATGATTTTAAGTTAAAAAAGAGACATTAGGGTTTTTTTTTTACTTGGTGCACCAACTGGACGGAATTCAGTATTAAACCCAGGCTGCCTAACAAATTCTCACCTAATGAAACAATTTCAGTGCATGTATTGATCTTTTAAATGGGGGATGGGGGTACTCCAATAGTTTCAGTATGGTAGGAAGATCCTGGAGTCATGCATTACTCCAGTGTTCATTTTATCATGTTGGTTCTCTATTGGCAGTTTAGCGCATATCAATTCAGAGAATCGTGATTAATCTATATTGATATTACACGTTGGTCACGTCTTTAATCAATCTGGCTTTTTTGATGCTCGCAGGCAATTGGGCACAGACATTTAAATAGTCAGACGTGAAAGAGTTTATCACATGGGGCGAGTATAAATTTCTTGTGGACTTTTGCCAAGAGAACACACTGACCTTTGATGCTTCAAAAATGCCGTTATTTAATATGAATTGAGACATTTTTACTGGTTAACAAGCAAGAAAGAGATACAATGCGAAATCCTGAAAGGGCAGAAGGTAATCCATGTACTGTGTGTTGCAGCTGCTACGATCTAAAAGGAACTTCCTGTTTAAGGGCTAAGATATTGCTCATTAGATCATTGGACTATATTTAGCTATGCGTATTACAAGAGAGAAGCAGGGTGACTTTGATCTTTTGTTAACACAACTCCCATACAGACAATGCCTAGCCATATGAGAAACATTTGAAAAGCATAAAACTCTATGATCCAAAAGGCAATGACAAACAAAATACCACGCAGCCTCTGAGAACTCTGCTTTGGAAGAAGAATGCAAAGGGGGCTAGAAGAGGCATGAAATGCCAGCATGGGAGCAGATTGAGGGAATTTGATGCTAAACTCACAGCTCAAACAGAGAGAAGGAAATATAGGAGGCTTACAGCTTTGACAGAGACATAATTTAATATTGCCAAGGGAAGGGGGGAAAAGCCAGATGCTGCAGCCAGCACAATTGAATGGGGCTTAAAAGAATTCACAATTGGTTATCAGGGGTCAAACTGTTCAAGGGAGGAACCAACTGGTGCTAGTCAATTAAAAGCTATCCAAACTTTTTTTTAGTTTTTTTTTCTGCCACATTAAGCGTTGCGTCAATGCATATGAGTGATTAAAATCAAAAGTCGCATTGTTCCACTATTTACAGAATCAAGGTCAATGTAATAAAAGGGATCCCAGTTCTGAAGTCCAAATAACATAATGCCTATTCAACACAGTATCACACACTGACCAGACACATAAACAGAGTAAATCTGCTGCCGATCCTGCCAGGGGAACCATTCGTGTCTTCCATGTCATGGCAACAGCACTGAACGCCTCTGTTATTATCAGGATTTCTACCACTCGGAGGATTTCTATAAATATCACCAAAAACTGTTTTACAAACATGAATTATGCAAAACTTTCTAAATGTAACTGAAAGTATTTAGAAGTAATCCACTAGTGTTCAGACTATGACAAATTATTAAATTCAGTTGAAAAATGGGAGTGTTTAAATTGCCTCATTATGCTAACAACGTTTTGTCGACACTAAATCAAACAATAATGATGCTCTAACCTATAAAATGCGTAATACATATCTAATTCTTTTTTAAATAAAATAAATGCAATCATATACAGTGTATGTGACGGCTGACGTTTAGTCATAGTCATATAGCACCTGGGTTCTTTGGTCTCCTGGCAATGTTGAGCTTGCCAATTAATCTATACGGTTCCATGCATCCAATATGTGAGGTTGAACAAAACCCATGTTGACAATTGCTCAGTCCCTATCCACTGACAGCTTGTGCCATTCAAACCCAGTTCTTCTGGCTTGATATTCCCATCTCTGGCTATGCTCTTGGCGAGGGCAAGGGGAGATGGTGGTTGGCAATAAGCCTTTGTCAGGACCTGTCAGATCAGTGGGCATCTTTAAAGGCGGTCTAATTCTTTCATGAACGGCAGGATTTGGAGGCACCCGCAGGGTTTCTCCAATGCAGATGCTTCATTCTCCCAACTAATCACACAGCACCAACTCAGGAGGCTCAGAGAACCACCACAATGAATGCTGGTGTTAAGAAGGGCACAGATGCATTCTGAAAAAAAGTGTCTGTCAGATGTAAGGGGATCTAAACTGAATCAGAGCATTGTGAATGACTAGCCAAAGCCTAATTTCCAAATCCAGGCTATGTAATAGAATGTGCAAGTGTCTGGAGCATTACGTAAAGCAGGGTTTGTCAGAGGGTGGAATAAACAATAAGTAACTGAATAGATCTTTCTGTGATTTATTGTGCTAACAGTAATATTGTCATAGATTAAACATAATGACTGATGCAATGTAGGCGAAATACATGAGGAGGTGTGAATGTGAAAGGTAACTAAGTTAGAAAAAAAGAGAGCTTTTGATGATTACTAGGATCTGAACTCGTCTTTTCCACTTAGTGACGTTAGAGTTGAAAAACGCAGAAACAGGTTTAAAGGAGCTTTAAAAAAAACAAGTTGTTCATGGGTTACAGAATGTTGTCCTGTTATCTCTGTGTAAAAACACAAATTCATTTATTAATTTACGGGCTCCGAAATCATTTGAAAACAATACGGCAATTTGCTATGAATATGCTGGCCACCCCTTCCCCTTGCCTCTGCTTAATCAATTTTGTGAATAGGTACAAGATGAACTGCTCCCATTTTTAACTTAGGCTGGGATCAAATTAAACTCTGGGAACCCGCAAATGGCGTATAAAACAACAGAATTTAAAGGTGTTTGCTTTGAGTAGTAGTAGTAGTAGTCGTACTTTATTTATCCCCCATGGGGGGAAATTGCGATACTACAGCAGAAATAACCAAAAATTTCACAAAGAACATTTAATAAATAAATCACACAACAAGTAATACATACATACAGGACACGGTGGAATTGTACGGTGTGTGTGTGTGTGTATAATATTTCATCTACTTGTAAGAATAAAAAGCTGTTAAATATTTTAAAAGATATTTAAAGTGTGTTAGCAGGTAGCCAAAGTATTGAATCGGTCCCAGCCAGTGAATTATGCCTGTAATAATAATTATATATGTATTTATTTACCGTTGTTAGTTAATATGTGTTGAGTTTTGAATGCAATAAAATCAACGTTATTTGTTTATTATTTAAACCAGAAACATTTCAGAGAACAAGTATTGTATGGTAGCAGTGAAGTCCGATTGCTTTCTGCTCTTCAAAATAATAAATTTATATTCTTCTCAAGCTGTTCTTCCGCAGGTTTTTTAAAATGCATTGCAGATTTTGTCTGGATGATATATGAAATAATAAGAAATCTAGGCTGAATGTCTTTAAAAAAAAATAATTGTTGAAAAAAGTTTGAAATCAGTTTTGTGATTATTTACATATTGTTACCCCAATTACAACCAATTCTGGCCAAAAAAAATGTATTTGTGTAAAAATGTATATATATATCTTAAAATTTAAAAATTCCTTTGAGAAATACAAAAAAAAAAAAAAAAGCAATGCATTTCATAGAAACATTTGGAGTTTCCTCAGATGCACACAAGGTAAATTGGCCTCATTTATAATTTTTTATCAGTATTTCACATGGGATTCCCTACTCATTGTTTTACAGTTGCGAGCAGAATGAAAACTGATTACCTGTTAATGTTTCTGAGACTTCTTAATTACAGTAATTTATAACTTTATTTGAAAACAGGCAGATAATCACTACTGGAAGAATTGCAATGGTGTGTGCATATGTAGCCTATTTATGTAATGTAGCCTGGGTCTGCAAAATTGAAGGATTCCTTTATTAATTAAAAACAATAATTAAAAAAATTTACAATAATGATTGGTGTAGCACAACTTGGAAATTAATATTGGTTTATTTTATAATTCCCATGCATTTTCAGGAACACTGCAGTATTTAACAGTTTTAAAATGAAGTCCCTTACCTTAACATTGCAATTGCATTACTATATGTGCATCAAATAAATAGATATTGTAGTAGTTTAATAACAATAATTATAATCATTCAGAATGGTACAAAACAAAAACATAAAAAAATCCACACGTATGACAAGGCCTACAGTATTAATGTGTTCAGTGTTTTTTTTTTTTTTGGTCGACTGAAGTGAGACCCAGGTTAGTTTAGTACATATTTCCAGTCTTTCAGACATCACCTTTTGGGTAAGTGCACATAGAAGATATGGGCTCTTTGTCAGGAGGTGTGAGATGTGGTGTTCCTGCCAAGCTGTCTAAACACGGAGCAACCAAATCTGAAATAGCCCAGCTCTCTGAGACACAGATAGCTCTTGTGCCCACTTAGTCTCCTCCTGGAATCCACAGTCAGATAATCCACTTCAAATGGAACCGATAACAGGACCTTCTCTGTTTTTTAGACCACGAATGAACAAAACTAATAAGCGAGTTGTTCATAGACAATGATATTGCAGCTTTCTAATCAAATTTTCCGTTATTTCAACCTACTGTGTATATTCGACTGTGTATTAACAACTAGACAAAACTCTGAGCAGAACTGTCACCTCTTACACCCATGTAGATATATATATTTATATGTATTTTTTTTTTTTTTTTTGATCACAGTAAAAACACAAGTCATTATCTATCCTTTTTTACTTCTGGTATCCCACTATCCTCTCCCCTTTGCTCTAAAAAACTGCCAATATCACTGGTACGCTGTGAAACGAGAAACCTTTTATTAAAATATCCAAATGTATTTATTAATTTCTCTCTGATTTGTCATGTCAAGCATTTCAACCACATAGCAATACTGCAGCTGAGGCAGCAGGTGGCGCAGTATTTAAGAAATTAGTCTTATCACCAGTAGTCAAGGCTGTTGTACCAACCGTTGACACAGTACAAAGCAGTAAACAAAGTAATTCTGGTTAGGTGAATCAGCTAATCAACAACACAGTCGTGTGACTCAAAGGGGCGTGCTATCACTCAAACTGACTATGGGGTTACAATCAGACAGAGATACAACCAGAGGTTGCCTGTGTGCCTCGGGGCAATGCAGGCTGGCGGATGCAGGTTTGGAGCATTGGGCCTGTTTCTGTTTTGTTGGACAATTTTTTATATAAACACGCTTTTAATTGCAATTAAAAATAGATCTGCGCCGGCTGTTAATTAATCACTGGCAGCAGTGCACAGTGCAGATTTGTGGTAAACCTCAAGGAAACACCTGCCTGTACGGCTGCCAGTCACAGCAACCACCAAGGTTTTGCATATATTAACAGGGACTACAAATTATATTGTGGACATAATAATAGTCATTATAGATAACTTTTCTTAGTTGAGCTAATATTATGATACAGAATTAGAATTTAAGCAAGAGAGTTAGCTGACCTGGATGGAAAATCAGACACAACAAAATACTTACTGTATCCATTTTCTTTCTCAATCATGTGGTCTGTTTACTCATGCACCGTTTATATAACACATTTTTAATTTTGTGCCATATCAGATCTGATCTGACTACTCCTGTATTTTTTAACACATCCTTAATAACCATAATTCCTCAGTCTGCCCTCAGTGTTTTGCTTGTCGACTGTATTTCCAACTCTCTTTTTATTGATTGGATGAGATGATAGTTGCAACAAGCTCTCAGCACACTGTACTATACATCACAATATTACCAGCCCATTCTTATAGGCAATTGATTTGCATTCGTCACTGCTAAAATACTTGTACCTGCATTTGGGGCAACAATGATTTTTGAGAGTAGGGTATTCAAAAATGATCTTTGATTGGTCTCTGGGGTGAAATCATCTGACCTGGCTGTTCCAGTCAAAAGAAATAATAAAAAATGACGGGGATCTGCATTTCCTCTACGGATCCATGTTTCCTCAGCTTCCTGAAGCTAGCTGAGGTAGATATGGAACTCACCACAGCCGGAGCTTCACAGGGAAGTAGATATAGCAGTTCCACACTCTCCCCTTAGGCTTGTCTATGCTCCTTGGCCTGTCTATGCTCCAACTTCAGGAGTTCAGAGGGTTTTCACCTTTGTTCCCCATACAGCCTGAATAGTATACTTGGGTGATTTGTCAGCAACATCTCCCACGTTTGCAGGTGCACTTTTACAATCTCCTGGGGATGTTTTAGTCTCATTTTAAGAGATAGAGAAGGGCCTTTTACTGCCCTCTTACATTTTCCCAACCCAGATTGCACCAATTATTTAATACCAGCTATGGGTCATGACATACTATTACCAGGTGTTCAGGAAATAGGAAGGCTTTTAAAACTTTTAAATTTCTCATTTCGTAGTGGATTGTCTCTTCAAGTTACCTTAAAGGCCCGAATATAAGTTGGTCTCAAATTTTAAAGCCCCCTTTCACCTCTTTTGAATACCCCTGCCAGGTCATGTCAGAACATTATTGTCACATCTACGCCCAGCCCTTCCCCAGTTTGCTACCAGAGATCAACAACTCCTGAATACTGATTTTTTCACCCTTCCTCAGCTTAATGAGCAATTATTCAATTAACATTCCACAAACAACATGTGCAGTTGTTTGTCCTGTCCTCTTCTCATTAGTTCAGAATCTTAAGTACTGGTATCCTGCTTCCCACTCCTCTCCTTATAAACCCCTCTGTAACTTCCAGTCAATGCTCAATCTTAGAAATATCTTGCCAAAGTGTTTCCGAGCACTACCCCCTTGATACTGATTATTGTTACCCTACCATTGACCCGTTTGCCTGTTCCTTTGGCCATCATTACTTGGATTGCCCTCTCTGTGTGGTTTGCTAATCGGCCGACCTAGCTACCTGCCTCTTTGACCACGACTCGCGGACTTCCTCAGACACTCTCGTTTGCCGGCTTCAACCCCTGCCTATTTCCAGGTTTTGTGAACCTCCGCACTTGGGTTCCTATTCCCTATTAGTCCTCCTTCCCTTCGTGACGATTATCATTTTTAAGTTGAATTTAATTATTGTTTAATAACAAAACGTTTTATGGGGGGACTGGTCGACTAATAGAGGAGAACGTGGGCGATTTGTAGGGCGATGTCACTCTTTGAGGCCGGGCATTTAGGGGCAAAATAATTGAGGCAGTACTGTGATTATTGAAGCATAGTCAAGGTTAGGCAACATCCCTGAGCTGTGGATATATTTGTAACTATAACCACAATGACCATAGGGCAACTTTTAGTCGGTATAATTCTGCCATATCAATTTGACATTATTGTAAAAAAATTACTTTTTTTGACAAATAATAAAGTACCCAATTACTTGTTAGAGAGCATTACTGTAATTCACCTAAGTATACAAAAATAAATACAAACACTTTTATATCAGTGCAAGAGTGTTGTAAATGTTGAATACTTGTGTGTGTGTGTGTTTGGTGGGGGCAAGATGGTTACCACATTTTTCATTTGAGGGCAACAGTAGAGTCAGCCAAGGAATTAGCCAACTATTGTCGGGCTGACAAGAAAAAAACTCTCGGAAATAACAGGAGAGTTATTGTTACATGCCCTAAGCTAAGCCAAGCTAATGCACGTCGAGGGGAACGAGAGGGAATATGCATAGATCTTCATGTGACTAGGGAACAGAAGCATGTGGTTTGGCATGGTTTTCATTCCTTTTTTTCCATTGTTGGGAGCGGTTTTTTTTTTATTCTTTGGTTTTTGAGTTTTAATATTTAATGCTTGGCAGAGATCTTATTTTTCGGTTATAATGTTGTTTTAGCATTGCTGCCTGAGACCTGAGAGCGACACGTTTATGACTTTGAGTTGTCTATTTGTGGTCAACTACTATGCAAGACCACAGACCACCATGGAAAAAGAGAAAAATAGGAAACATATATTATTCAAATTCAATATAGGGTATTTGTGGTTTGGTTGCTTTATTTAATGTACTTGCATGTTTGAATTAATCAACCAGAAATGACTGTAGCTTGTGCTAGCAGATCAGGAATTACAAAATGGATTCTGAGAAATGCCTCAGACATGTGCATCATTTAGTTTGGTCAGCACCAGCCTCCTTGCCAGTCTATTACCAAGTGTGCTTAGTAGAGTTTATTTTCATTCTGAATTAAATTAATCTCAGTTCACCTGCAATCAACTGTTGAGATTGAAATTGATTTGTCTTCCAGACCCGGCTTGAAACAGCGGCTATTCCACAAATCAATAATTGTAACATACATTTGACAAAGGTTTTCTTCTCAGTTATTTTGTTTGGCATGCTCATTTTATAACTTGACCATATTCCATAAATCCTCGTCTATGTGCTTGGGTGAGTACTTTTACCGACTGAGACTAGATATTTTTGACTGATACGTTCTGTATATGCACCAGACACTCTTAACCTTATTGTATTAGCGTTAATGTTATCTAAGGGGTGCACAGAATGTGGTACAGATATGACAGAAAACCTATACAATCAGACTAAATAAAAATAAACATATTTAAACATATGAGATTAAATTCCGACTTCTTCAAACTTGTACAAGAGTGTGCAGAATCAAATCCTTTACAAACTCTAAGTAAGGGACGGTCTTCACTTGGAAAAGTGTGTAATCTACCTTTATTAGTTAGTCAGTAATAATTAATCAGTTACCAGTACCTAGTAGTTTGCGGAGTTTATTTATGAAATACTTTTTATTTTAATTTGTAGCTCCTTCTGGTATTCCAGTCTTGGAGCAAACTTGATTTTGATTTGTTATTTTACTCTTAAAATAATCCTAATTTTTAATTTAAATTTTGGTGGTCATCGCTGCAACCCTGATAGCTTACAAATGAACTCACTAGTTCATGGTCAGTTGCAGGTATAAAAGGAATTCCTGCCCAAGCGACTGCTCTTTTCTCAGGGTGTGCTATACAGTTTCTAAATCATTGAAGGATTAGCAATATTTCAATGAAGAAGAATAAATCTGAATTAGAGGGCATGGCAATGACCACATTATTTAAACTTTTGCTGAGTTGCAGAATAACAATATGTTGCCCTTTTTCATAATTTGCAACCCAACTTCATATTTAGGTATCTCATTCTCTCAGTAAATTTATCAGGAACATCTATGCATTTAGCTGAATTCATAAAGTAACTTGCTTGACTGTATTATAAAACAGCTACATCATAGGTATTGCTAAAGGAAACCACGGCTCACAGTGTGTCCTATATTATTTCTATAAGAGGGATGCATGCAAAGCGCTGGTCACTATCCCTTTGTTGTGCTCCAAAAGCGTTGCCTGTGTGTAAGGAAGATTTTAAAATGCACATATTAGAGGCGATTGTCTGTTGGCCTTCAACCATCACAAGGATAGCAGGCGGACAACATTAAGGATTAAGTGCATTTTGCAAAGCTCAGTTTAAGGGTTCGGCTGCATTCCTGCGCAGCAGAGAGAGAGGATAGAACTCCTCTGCCACGCAAGGGCTGCTCGGGAATCTGGCAGACAGCCTTTTGTGAAGCTCACGGCAGTTTGAAATTTCAGTGGGATACCGGAGGTTTATTAGGCAGTCTTTTCCCTCTCTGTAAATAATGCCTAAGGCTTATTATATTAATAACATTGACATGCAGCCACGCAGTTCTGCCTGTAAAATACATAAAAGGGTCAAATTTAGATCTAAACTTATAAAACATGTTTTTGTACACGCATTTGAATGCATTTATGTCCAGAAAAGCATGCACATCAAGCAACTGCATTGTTAGATGCATGTCAGTAATTCCACAATGGTATCTACAGACTCTCATGCTCACAAGTATTCCTTGCGTGTTTACAGTCGCACAAAATCAAAATCACTTGCTTACACATACCCAGAAACAGACAGATCCTTATTACTGCCCCTTCGCAAACAGTGACCTTTAATGGAATCTGGGGTAGTTTAAATACAAAAAAGGGCTTGTTCAGAGCGGAGCTCATTGCTTCCAGGAGCCTTGTCCAAGAATAGCAAAAACATATCGTCTGGTGGCAGTGCCACATACAAGTTATTTTATTTTCTCCCTGTCCTAACTAGAACCGTTGTCTTTAAGCTTGGGTTTGAGTTTCCTGCTTTCTGTCCTGCTTTCACTGACGATATTTGATCACATCAATGTCTGATGTGATGCAAGTGGGACTAGTGTTTCTTTACCAGATTTGTGTGCAAGTAACACAATATATTTTGCTCATGCGGTTGACACACAGTAACCTTTGGGGACAGTAACTGATCACACTGCTTGATTTGGTGTCTTCCTACGGTTTTGAAAATGAGATGAGAGGAGAGTTCACTCAGAGGGCCAAATCAGGGGACATTCAGCCAGATTGAGTCCTGATGTGTACCTGTTAACACCATCAGTCAAGAAGTGAATAACTGAGATTAATTATTTCTTGCTCTGAGACCAATAATTGCGACCAACTGTCATTACTGATGGCTGATCTAAACATTCTTGGAAACATAAAATGTATTACTTAACCTAAATGGAGACTTAAACGTATTACACTTGAATTGACAATGAACCGAAAAACACTAATTATTTATTAAGTGCCACTTAAAAAGTTCAGTTTCAATAAGATCAATTTAAAGATCCATTTAAATTGCATTTCAAATGTGCCTTTTTGGATTTTTTATCAAAATTCAGACACTGCAAAGGTATATTGTGAACGGTACAGTGTTTATACATTGATTAATACAATTTTTACTAATTTGTTAATAACAATTTGTTAGAATAAAATAATGTAATTCTTTTCTTGGTTAATGATTTACACACTCGTATATACCTGTGTTGAACACAAAAACTCCAATACTCCAATAAAATATTTTACACTTTTTACATTAAAGACTAAATCCTTGGCACCTGGCGTATATGCCAGAGTGCATGTCTTGCATGATTTGTAATAACTACTGCACTACTGGAGTCTCATTTCCACACTTGAGTGAACAGTTTATTCTCCAGGGTGGAGGAATGGAGGCGTAGGTGCCGAAATCTGAACTAAATGTGTGAATGGCATAGCAAGTCATTAGTTAGAATGAAATTAGAGCAAAATTGAAATGTGGTTTCAGCAATCAGAAGGCTGTAGAACAAACGGACAGGGATTACAAATAAAAGATAAATGAAGCGGACATTTCTGGACCTCGGTGTCAGCAAGAATCTAAAACTACAGCTACTTAAAATAATATACACTGAATTTAAATTAAAAGTAGCCCATCTAAAAGCGTCTTGAGTACTAATAGCATATGTGTTAAATAGACGATTTTCTCATTTTCTCAATGAAACTAAAATATAGCTGAAGTGTAAATGTACAGTATATATATAAAAAACTCAGGACTTTTAAACACTATGTAAACAAAATGAATGAATAAATGAATAACCAAAATGCCTCTCTTTTCTTATGTTCGAAGTCTCTCACAAGTGACAGATGCAGGCGTTGACTTTGACAGAAAGCAGTGCAGCAGAGGCATTCTTTCTGAGGAGCATGTCGGATAACTGTCCAATTCTCAGAGATTCCTCTTCATCCGAAGAACAGAAATATCATAAATTAAATGAATTACTTTCTATTCCTCCCTTAACATATTACAGAAAAATTGAACATTCTGTCAGCATTGCACATCTTTGAAACTGGGATTGTAAAACAATATAGACATTGACTGATTGATCATCGGAATTTAGCATAATTAAATCACGGGTGTTATTGCCGTTAGTGGAGCTGTTTTTGCTGCTGCAAGATTTTATATGAACAGCTAGGCCTTACAAGGGTAATTTATTGCTACCGCAAATTAACTTTGACATTCTCACAAAATCCTTGGAATTCAGAGGTAGTTGTGTTGTATCAATTTGTGGATGGACAATGTGTATAACACAGTTTTGCCACTTCCACTTGCAGATTTTTGCAGCGCTGATAAAATTCAAAGTTTACATTAAAATTAAAATACCAAAATTATTAGATATCATCTGCAGCTTTATTTAATTATAGCCAACCAAAATAAAATAAAAATTAATTCAAACCCAAAATGTCTTAATCAAGGTTATTATTGTTCCAATTACATACTAAATTCCTCCATCATCCCATTCTCTGGCACAACTCACTGAACCTCATTGTGGTCTACAGTCTCAGCAATTGATATATCCCTTTTCCTAATCCGAACCAGTTTCAGCTGTATTTATTCTTTGGTGTGCCGTTTGTGTTTCTTAGGAGCGGGTAAAAAGAGATCGTAATGCATTTTAGCTTAAATCATTCATTTTCAAAAAGGTCTGGGAATGAATTAGGAATACACAATGGGGAACGCTTAATGGATGTGTCAAAAATAAAAACTAAATTCAAGAAAATATCTTTCACCTGGACGTTTCTTGATGGACTGAGGGTATGACTGACTGGCTTTCCCTGTCTTCGTACATGCCTTTTTATCCCTGCAGTTGACCCTGGCTAGCTTTTTAATGCTGTAGTGAGTTATAAATGTGGCATTTATTGCTATTATATTTCTTTATGATATTATATTTTAGTCTGTATTGACTAAATGCATATACTGCATATCAAGTAAACACGAGAACCACTAAACTGATCAAATCAATATATGTTCACTGGACAGTTGTACTGTTGCCTCCCAAACAGCCTAATATATTTGGAACATGGATAAGAAACGTTCCACGTGGATTTTAGTCCACGCTGATGCGATGACATCACGCAGTTCCAGCAGATTGGACAACAGTACATTCATGCTTTGACTCGCCCATTACATCTCTTCCCAAATAATCTCTGTTGAGGTTGAGTCCTAGGGAATGCGCAGACCAATTAAGTTACCTGGAGTTGCTGTCATATTCCTGGAACCGTTCTGAGACGCCTTTTGTGACAAGCTGCATAATCCAGCAGGAGGAATCCATGGGGCGAAGGGTACACTATAGCCATGAAGGCATAAACCTGGTCAGCAACAATGTTCAGATACACTATTGCTCAGCAGGTATCAAGGGACACTTCGGCAAATCCTGACCTCAGCATGACACAGGATCAGGGATGTTTTTCCACTCGGGACTGCTGATGACTGGATGTTTTTTTGTTTGTCACACCAATCTTGTTAAATCCTAGACACTGCTGTGAAAAGCCCAGAAGGGCGGCCATTTCTAAGAATGGAACTAACGCACCTGGCACAGATGATTATACCATGCTCAAAATTGCTTGTTCTGTTCTGCCCATTTTAACGCATTTCAATGAAAAATAACAGAATGCCTCAATGCCAATCTGATTGGTTTGCAAAGCATTATATCAATTTTCTTAAATGGGTTGGTTTACCTAATACTGTGGCCACTAAGGGAATGTTTTGGCGATTTAAGTTAGCAGAAACGGATCTAAACATTATTGAAAATTTGTAATATTTAACAGGAGGCTATAAGTAAGTATGGATTATGGTACATTTATATAAATAAATGAAAAGAGGTACTGTTATGTAAACATAATACCTGAGGCAATGAAACATTGATTAATATTGACATTGTACTCAATATTGCCGGTATTAAAAAAATAAAAGCTCACCTGTTTTTGACCTCAGCTCTTTGTATATGTTGAACTCAGATCTTTCAGAATTTGTTACTTCTCAAATCCTTCCTCATAATACGGGAAATCATAATGGCATTCGGCAGAATTAGGTAGCTAACTTCCAGTTCTATAATGTAGCTAGTTGGTGGCATTTTATTTTGAACCTATAGTCGGTGGCACTGGAGCTGTCAATGGATTCACACTTGACAGGAGGGCACTATTTGTGTGGTTAAGTTGTGCTTGAAGGGGATGAGTGTATTTTATCTCTTGGTTTGGTTTGTCCTCCTGCTGTGGCTCTTTGAATCTCCGTTGCTTCCCCTTTCCAAAAATTCTGTTGTGTTTTAACTTTGTATAAAAGCAAGTCTGCACCCTGTTTATTAAAATTCAAGTTCCAACAAAAAAACCCTTTTGAGGCCCTTTTCACTTACCATCATGAATAGGTTGGCATAGCCATATTAATCATCAGCGCTCTGCATGTTAAATTAGGAAGGAAAAAAAAAGTCTTAAAGATATTAGTCCTCTTAAATGGGGAGCCTATTACAGTTGGAGTCCCATGTTGCTACGTTAGACAGTTTGATTATGCTGATGTCGGACCTTCCAAAAAACTGCTGTTTTGAGCTGCTTTATTTAAAAGAATCAAATGAATTTTTTTCTCTCATCCATTCTCCTTTTTTTTTTTTTGCTTTTCATTGTCTACCACAACCCCCCTTCATTTACTGGTAGTCTTTCATCAGCACAGCCAGGAATAAAGTGATAGGATCGGGATAGGCAAAGAAAGAGTCATTGTCCCCATTACCCCCTATAATACCACATCCCACCCCCATCCAACTCTACCTTAGGGCATTACAGACATAAAGAAAGATTACTGTACAATTTCAGCAGAAGTTTAATTCTGAATCCATTCTGCTGGAATGCAATACCAACTTTATAATATGTTACTATATAAAATTCAGTTTAGGAGTTTTTTCATAACTTAATATTGCTCCATAATATATCCATGAAAATGTTTGTTACTGTGATTTGAAGTTAGATAAATTCAAATGACAAACTCACCAAATGCTTTACTGCTCCATCTGTTTGAAAGCATCAGTATACAGATGGCTACAGGGAGGAGATATATTGGAAAAAAAAGTACTGTACTGGAAACAAAATGCAAGTATACAGGTAATACTGGAATAAACTGCCAATAATTGTGTAGAGATGGCAAACTACGGTGTCTCAAAATTAATTTTGCTAAGTTTAACTGCATAGACTTTAACATCAGAGGAGAAAATATTTAAATTGAAACAATGAATGTCTGAAATGACTAATTTAGGGGCTAAAACTATAAAAGTGAGTGAAAACAAAGCTGTAATATTTAATATATTTAGATTTTTACTTAATGGTTCAGAAATAAATGCAGTTTTATTTTTTATTTTATATTCTAAGTCATTGTTTTTTTTTCATGAAGATATCTGAGTTATGTATAGGCCCCTGAAGCCTGGGCCTCTCCCTGGAGAGAAAGCTCCAGTGGGCAAAGGTAATTAGGCCAGGTGAACAAACAAAATGCATGGCACAGTGGGGCATTGTTCCTCCTGCGACTTCCTTATTGTCCCCGTGGTCAAGAAGAATTATTTTATTCAGGAAATGGGAAAAGGATGGGGCTTTAATTATGTCTGTGGTAACTGAGTATAATTCAGGGTAATTGAAGGTATGCCAATGGTAGGAACTTAGACAGGGATAGATAAAATGGCTAAATACTAGAAAGGGATGGCAGTAAATTCCCTTACCTGGGGAATTCATTTTCAACTGACAAAGATACTGACAATGGAACATGTTTAAATGTCAATTGTTAGGAAAAAATTAAAATAAACTGCTTTCACTATGCTGCACTGAATTT